>WEDG01014330.1:0-21011 GCA_017591395.1 Schistocephalus solidus | reverse complement strand
GAATTTTAAAAATTGGCTAACTAAATTTACTAATGACATTTACCTCCGACAGAATTGTAAAATCATCAGAGGACACACAGAAATTAGTAACTGGGCAAAAAGGCCTTCGCAACCCCATTAATCCGCAAAATATGATGCTTTCATATATCAAGCAAATGTATACACAAAACTCACAATGATACAGAGAATTTATTAAGTCTGTTACAAAATGTGAAATGGAAAAAATGTATTTCCTAAACATCATATCTAATATTGATTGGATTGCTTATAGTCTCAATTAATGTTTTGGGTTTTGGCAGAATTCAGTTGTCTTGGTGAAAAATTTAAAAATGTAATGATAGAATAGGAAACCACGATTGCAATGATGGTTCTTGAATACAGCCAAGGCTCTACAGTTCCAACCTACGAAAACCAAAAAAGAAGAAGCTGTGGATTATCCCAAATCTGAAACATTAAGTTGGCTGCTCTGGCAGGATTTGCAAAGCTTTTATTTTAAATCCTCCTTAAAGCAAGCTGTCTCGTGTTATTTATTGCTCTTTCTGCAGTATTGAAGAAACAGCTTCCACATACCGTGGAAGACTCATTTAGACATAACAAAAAGACATGGGAGTGGGGATACAAAAACAAAGTATGTGAGGAAGTTTGAGGTGCCAAATGACTAGATAGCACAATCCTACGTACATATGTTTTGGCATATTTCCATACCTTGGCGTTATTCCAAATCAAGAAAGAACACAAGTGTATATTTCCAAATGGACTTAAGCAAATGAATATGAAATTCAACTGAATATCCACCGAGACTCAACTCAGCAACATCAACTGGTAATCAACTCTTTGCGGCAATGGGGCCGAGGATTGGGAATGGTTCAGTAAGTTATTGCATATCCTTCTCAGAAAACTCTACCTCGATTTCGTGCAAGAGACTGGATAACAGACTCAAGTGGCTGACGCCAATGTTGAAAAAGAAGTGAATAAAAAGCGGAGGTTGTGGTAAAAACCCTCGTTGATGAGAATCATGGTGTCTATAAACGCATGCAGGGCACATAATTGAAATTAAGTAAACGACTTATCCACAGGACTCGACAGGACTTCGAGAAGGAGCACACGTAACAGAGACCTCGTTCCCTTTACTAAAGACTAGCGAAACACAAATAGATATAGTGAGGATGGAGCAAAGGCAGAGGACCATTCAAAATATCTTTAAATCCATCTTTACGAGTGAAAGCACATTTACTCCTCCAGACGAGGACTTCGATTGGGGTCCTAAACTAGAGGCTGTGTATTTTGATGAAGCAAATGTTCATAAAGAGCTGTTGGCTCTAAATGAGTCTGAATCACCAGGTACAGATAATATACCGCCAAATTTACTAAGGTGACTGGCTGCGGAATTGACCAAATCATTTTACATGTTTTTCCCAAACCTTGTTTTGAAGCCGACAGGTTACCTGAGGATTGAAATCTGCATGAATCGCACCACTATATAAAGGTGGAAGCAAGGTCTCCGCAAATAATTACAGGCCAATTAGCCTCAAAAAATAACGGTCAGTCTGTGAACTTGCTCTAGATTGTCTTCATTCAAAAATGATGCTTAATATACCTCATTGGGATAACTGAAATAAAAACAGGGACATATAACGACATCTAATTGGCAAAATGGACTAGCCCATGTACTATGGCAGAACATTCACATATGAATGGAGGAGTAAAAATGGCTGTGACACGGATATTTTCCAAATTGCTCTTATTTGTTTTTCACTGCACAGGCTTTGTTCCGGAATAAGGAAGAAGATAAATCTAGATTTAAGAATAGATAGCAATATATTTATACTCCGAAATCAAACCGTATATTTGCTAAAATGTGATATTTCATATGAATGTTTGAGCAAATACATTAGTGCGTTGCGTAATACGCATAGCAGAGTCACCCTCCTTTAATGGCACGGTAAAGTTCACTTTGTACAGACTTTTCAACCGTAGCAGTGGTATATGAGCGAGTCATCTGTTCACATTTAAGGAATTTGTAGACAACTAGTCAGCGCAGCATTAAACTTGTTGTGGACTTTCATGGCAACGTTTATTCAATTTGAAATAATTAACTATATGTCCTAACGCTTTTAGAAGTGTGGAGTTCTTGTTCATCAGGAATGGCACAAAAATCCTTAACTTATAAGTCAATTCTAATCTCTGGTGTCTTTGAAGAAAAAATTAATTTAGGAATTTCAATGTATTGTATGGCGAACGCTGTCTGAATTAGCTATTTTCTACGCCATTTATAGAAAACTACGTGGTTTTTCAATTATTTATTTGATTAATGATCATCTTTCTGTTTTCATGATTTCATATTTGTGGTAGATATAAGGCCATATAAGATTAAATCTAATCGTTTTCTATCTGTTAATTTATTAATGATCAACAAAAAGTGTACAGCATTGAAACTGTTATTAGAATTTTATGAGCACCCTATGTTAGCTACTTGTTAGCGAAGTGAAATATATACCAATGTTTACACGGAAGGTGATTAATCACTCGAAATACAAATGCAATTTGCATTGTACTTAAATGAATTCCATTATTTGAATAAATTTTTAAAACCTAAACATATAGTTCCGTTGTTCATAAAGCTTTATGAAGACCTCACTTAATATCAGCGGAGCAAAAAAAGCGAAAACTTAAAGTCAGATTGTAAAACATACATAGCGTTTTAAAGTGCCTATAAAATTAACATAACAATGTGGAATGCATAAGAAATAACTTAGCATAGCCTGCAGTTTCTCAGGGTTTTCAGGTGGACACGCATTCCTAAGCTGGTATCCTTACGTCTTGGTGTAGCGTTGAGCTTCGTTTTAGGAGAACTGATATTAGATCACTACCAGAGGACTCGATTCTAATTAAAGATTTCGTTAGGGGTCTAAGCATTGTACACGTTCTCCGAGCACTAGAATCGTCACACCTAGTTCCATTTTGCAGGTGATGGATCTCAGTTGATATAAAATGTCGGAGTTATTCTGAAAAGGTTTCTGAAGAAAGATGTACAGCATGGTCGCGCATTGACGTACTCTTCAATTGAACAACGCTGGAAGATTGCAATGATCAATAACAGCTGTGAACTTACCTAAGAATTTTGTTGACATTCCTCCGTGTGTCCTTTCTAGCAGTCCCGACAATGTCCTAGAGAGTTCCCGTTTGATATCCAAAATTTGGAACGTACAATCATCTTAACCTTCTCGGCGATGACACCTCAACCCTATTCGCAAATGCATGCATTAAAAAATGGATATCCTAATATATTTTATCAAGATTGAAGTTTTCTTGATAGGCAGCACATTTTCGAAAAGAAATCTTTCGCTTTTTGGCAGGCCGCGCGTAGTCTAAAATAACAGTTTACTTTTTTACCGGGCCTTTTAGCCCATCTCCACACTCATACCAATACAGAATTGTTGCGCCTATCACGGGTAAGTTGCCTGCATTACATGAGGCTAATTAGTGACCAAAAATTAGGTTTATTGATTACCTTAAGTGAAATTATAAACAAATTTGAGAATACCCGGGTTCGTTGACGGGGAATATCCCAACCAATCCCGTCATTACAGTATAAATATATAAGTTCACGTACCGTTGTGACCGGAATGGCCATTTCTGGCTTATTAGCCGTCGTCAGCCAGTCATACCCAATCCAAGGTGTGGATCACCCGAGATTCGAACCCGCAACCTTTGGTCTTTGAGTGTTACACTCTACTATTGAGCCACGGGCCCGTTGTTTTGTCGGTTGCGATCGGGAATATGGACTATGAAAGTGTGGTGTTCACCGATCTCGTTAATAATGCTTGTAGTAGTACTGCTTTTGTAGTACAGTTTTCGTTTTGTGCTCCAAAGAATTTTATGCCTCTTCAGGTGTCTTCCAATGAGAATGGACACTTTCTTGATGTATGGAAGTGTTCGTTATTGTTTTGGTCTTAGTGCTTGATTAGAGCAATCCAATGTATTGCCCGTTTTTACTACTGTCATCCCATTCCTCGACCCAGTAAACATCTCAAATAATCATTTCTGAAAAATATTTTAAAGAAATAAGTAAGTTCGCTCTACAAGGATATCAGGAAATGGCCATTTACTATCAATTTCTCTTTTGGGAGCTAAGGTGCAACCTTTGAGTTACTAACGCTATGCAGCACATCTGTTTGATCAAACGTGCCAACGTGCCAACCACAGAGCGTACCCATAATTTGGGTTAAACTAGTGGTAAGACTAGTGGGTAAGACGAAGCTTCTAATTTATGCGTCATTAACTCAATCAGGAAGCCGGCGATGGGTGACCCATATGGGTTCCCTTTAGCTATTGATAGTGTTCCTGTTTAGAATTGTTCAAAATTGTAACTGTTTTTTGCACAATTACTTAACGAGAAACGATAACCTGGGAAATCAGTTATCCTGGTTTCCATATCAGTATTCACTAAGAAGACGATCTTCAATCTAACCAAAATCTATTAATTTTATTCAATTTTTGTGCATCGCAGTCTCCGTTGCCTTTGTCGAAAATATTTCTCTGGAAATTCAAATGTATTGCATTGCCAACTTTGGTTGAAATAATGATTACCTAAGCCTTTAATATCAAACTACATGGTCTTTGAATTTCTTTACTTGAATATGGGCCGTCATACTTTTTTAAGTTTTCATATTGAGTGCATTTTAAGGCCATATAATGTTCAATCTAATCGCATCCTGTCTGTGCATTTATTAATGCTCACCAGGAAGTGTAGAGCATTTTCAATTTGTTTGGTGAAATGTTTCATCCCTGTATGGTATCATCTTTCTAGCGTAGGGGATTATGCACTAGACTTAAAAAAGGGGTTTTAAGTTTGCAGACTGAATACTCGAAATGCAAATGCCCTTATGAAAATTTGTCAAATACCTAAATATATAGGTCCTGTACCTAGAAAACTATATGACGATATGATTTAATATCAAAAGAACGCAAAATGGGTAACCATGTACGTGGGATTTGAAAAGAATTACATTCTAATTTATAAGGGCATCGAAACGCCTCACTAAATGTCAATAATGTAATTTGTTATTTTTTTAAGGCGCAGAGTTTATTTAGATTGTACAATGGACGTGCAGTTAATATCTGAGTTCCTTACATTGCTAAGTATTCTGCGGTTTTGTTGTAGGATGACTAATATTACGTCAATCCCTAAGAAATCATTTCAAAATAAACGATATTTCAGAATTATTCCTCCGAATTCATGAGTTCCGTAACTGAGTGTATGTACTTCGCGCCGTCTGGTAGGGTGATCTGACTGCTTTGGCCAAATTTCCTGGGATTTATATCAACAATCACCTGATCTTGACCACGACATCATGTGTATTTGTAAGTTGTTAGTTTGCATTGTTTTCCTCTAGCAGAATTGGAAAAAAAATTGGAGTTGCCGCTGGAACGTAAATGCCTTTGAGCAATAGCACGTCAGCTGTTCAGCCAACGCAATAAATCTCTGATTTATGATGCCTCCTCATATTAAGGACAGATTATAAGACCAGCCTACAACAAGGTTTGGGATCCACTTATTCTGATTTCGTAGGAAATCAGTTTATATTTCACTAGAAGACTGCCAGGCATACATAATTTATTGGTGCTTTGACTGATTAAAATTACGAATTTTAAAAATTGGCTAACTTAATTTACTAATGACATTTACCTCCTCCGACAGAATTGTAAAATTATCAGAGGACACACAGAAATTAGTTAACTGGGCAAAAAGGCCTTCGCAACCCCATCAATCCGCAAAATATGATGCTTTCATATATCAAGAAAATGTATACACAAAACTCACAATGATACAGAGAATTTATTAAGTCTGTTACAAAATGTGAAATGGAAAAAATGTATTTCCTAAACATCATATCTAATATTGATTGGATTGCTTACAGTCTCAATTAATGCTTTTGGGTTTTGGCAGAATTCAGTTGTCTTGGTAAGAAAATTTAAAAAATGTAATTTTTTTGTAGAATAGGAAACCACGATTGCAATGATGGTTCTTGAATACAGCCAAGGCTCTACCGCTCCAAACTACGAAAACCAAAAAAGAAGAAGCTGTGGATTATCCCAAATCTGAAACATTAAGTTGGCTGCTCTGGCAGGATTTGCAAAGCTTTTATTTTAAAATCCTCCTTAAAGCAAGCTGTCTCGTGTTATTTATTGCTCTTTCTGCAGTATTGAAGAAACAGCTTCCACATACTGTGGAAGACTCATTTCTAGATATAACAAAAAAGACATGGGAGTGGGGATACAAAACAAAGTATGTGAGGAAGTTTGAGGTGCCAAATGACTAGATAGCACAACTTACGTACATATGTTTTGGCATATTTTCATACCTTGGCGTTATTCCAAATCAAGAAAAAACACAAGTGTAGATTTCCAAATGGACTTAAGCAAATGAATATAAGGAAATTCAACTGAATATCCACTGAAGACTCAACTCAGCAACATCAACTGGTAATCAACTCTTTGCGGCAATGGGGCCGAGGATTGGGAATGGTTCAGTAAGTTATTGCATATCCTTCTCAGAAAACTCTGTCCGATTTCGTGCAAGAGACTGGATAACAGACCCAAGTGGCTGACGCCAATGTTGAAAAAAGAAGTGAATAAAAAGCGGAGGTTGTGGTAAAAAACCCTCGTTGATGAGAATCATGTGTCTATAAACGCATGCAGGGCATAATTGAACTTAAGTAAACGACTTATCCACAGGACTCGACAGGACTTCGAGAAGGAGCACACGTAACAGAGACCTCGTTCCCTTACTAATGACTAGCGAACACAAAGAGATAAGTGAGGATGGAGCAAAGGCAGAGGACCATTCAGAAATACTTTAAATCCATCTTTACGAGTGAAAGCACATTTACTCCTCCAGACGAGGACTTCGATTGGGGTCCTACAATAGAGGCTGTGTATTTTGATGAAGCAAATGTTCATAAAGAGCTGTTGGCTCTAAATGAGTCTGAATCACCAGGTACAGATAATATACCGCCAAATTTACTAAGGTGACTGGCTGCGGAATTGACCAAATCATTTTACATGTTTTTCCAAACCTTGTTTGAAGCCGACAGGTTACCTGAGGATTGGAAATCTGCATGAATCGCACCACTATATAAAGGTGGAAGCAAGGTCTCCGCAAATAATTACAGGCCAATTAGCCTCAAAAATAACGGTCGTCTGTGAACTTGCTCTAGATTGTCTTCATTCAAAATGATGCTTAATATACCTCATTGGGATAACTGAAATAAAAAAACAGGGACAAATAACGACATCTAATTGGCAAAATGGACTAGCCCATGTACATGGCAGAACATTCACATATGAATGGAGGAGTAAAAATGGCTGCTTTATTTCAAAAGCCGCAAAGAGTGCTAGGATAATAATTTGGAATCCACCAGATGACTAGCGGTCACGGATTGTTGTTTTGGTAAATTTGAACCACTTATTTGTTCCCACACAAAAGGTCTCTACTTTTCTGCCTTAGTGAGAGTCCAATGAAGAAAGTGCATGAGGCAGAAGAAAGAGCTTGTGTGCCCAGCTGGATTGCTGCACCCCCTGGCGAGATGCAGAGCTATAATAGGATAGGGGGAAGCGTAGATCCGGCTAAACATTTGCCAGAGACCGCGTTTGCAGTGACACGGATATTTTCCAAATTGTTCTTATTTGTTTTTCACTGCACAGGCTTTGTTCCGGAATAAGGAAGAAGATAAATCTAGATTTAAGAATAGATAGCAATATATTTATACTCCGAAATCAAACCGTATATGTGCTAAAATGTGATATTTCATATTAATGTTTGAGCAAACACATTAGTGCGTTGCCTAATACGCATAGCAGAGTCACCCTCCTTTTAATGGCACGGTAAAGTTCACTTTTTACAGCCTTTTCAACCGTAGCAGTGGTATATGAGCGAGTCATCTGTTCACATTTAAGGAATTTGTAGACAACTAGACAGCGCAGCATTAAACTTGTTGCGGACTTTCATGGCAACGTTTTTATTCAATTTGAAATAATTAACTATATGTCCTAACGCTTTCAGAAGTGTGGAGTTCTTGTTCATCAGGAATGGCACAAAAATCCTTAACTTATAAGTCAATTGTAATCTCTGGTGCCTTTGACGAATAAATTAATCTGGGAATTTCAATGTATTGTATGGCGAACGCTGTCTGAATTAGCTATTTTCTACGCCATTTATAGAAAACTACGTGGTTTTTCAATTATTTATTTGATTAATGATCATCTTTCTGTTTTCATGATTTCATATTTGTGGTAGATGTAAGGCCATATAAGATTAAATCTAATCGTTTTCTATCTGTAAATTTATTAATGATCAACAAAAAGTGTACAGCATTGAAACTGTTATTAGAATTTTATGAGCACCCTATGTTAGCTACTTGTTAGCGAAGTGAAATTTATACCAATGTTTACACGGAAGGTGATTAATCACTCGAAATACAAATGCCATTTGGATTGTACTGAAATGAATTCCATTATTTGAATAAATTTTCAAAACCTTGACATATAGTTCCGTTGTTCATAAAGCTTTATGAAGACCTCACTTACTATCAGCGGAGCAAAAAAAGCGAAAACTTAAAGTCAGATTGTAAAAAATACATAGAGTTTTAAAGTGCCTATAAAATTAACATAACAATGTGGAATGCATAAGAAATAACTTAGCATAGCCTGCAGTTTCTCAGGATTTTCAGGTGGACACGCATTCCTAAGCTGGTATCCTTACGTTTTGGTGTAGCGTTGAGCTTCGTTTTAGGAGAACTGATATAACATCATTACCAGAGGACTCGATTCTAATTAAAAGATTTCGTTAGGGGTCTAAGCATTGTACACGTTCTCCGAGCACTAGAATCATCACACCTAGTTCCATTTTGCAGGTGATGGATCTCAGTTGAGTTTTTCTGAAAAGGTTTCTGAAGAAAGATGTACAGCATGGTCACGCATTGACGTACTCTAAAATTGAACAACGCTGGAAGATTGCAATGATCAATAACAGCTGTGAACTTACCTGAGCATTTTGTTGACATTCCTCCGTGTGTCCTTTTCTAGCAGTCCCGACAATGTCCTAGAGAGTTCCGGTTTGATATCCAAAATTTGGAACGTACAATCATCTTAACCTTCTCGGCGATGACACCTCAACCCTATTCGCAAATGCATGCATTAAAAAATGGATATCCTAATATATTTTATCAAGATTGAAGTTTTCTTGATAGGCAGCACATTTTCGAAAAGAAATCTTTCGCTTTTTGGCAGGCCTCGCGTAGTCTAAAATAACAGTTTACTTTTTACCGGGCCTTTTTAGCCCATCTCCACACTCATACCAAAATTGGGTTTTATTGATTTACCTGCAGTGAAATTATAAACAAATTCTGAGTAATATTCGGGTTCGTTGACGGGGAATATCCCAACCAATCTCGTCATTACAGTATACATATATAAGTTCACGTACCGTTGTGATTACTTAACGGATACTTGCCTCTCTAAATCTCCAACACGTAAGCATCTGCAAGGCATGATCTCTCCGACCTTCTGCATACTTTTTCCAAATTTTTCTCAGTATGGGGTACTCAAATGAAAGAGGTATGTTCTGGGCTTTTGATGGCATTTCATTTATTCACGATAAAAAGTAGATATTCTTTTTCGTGAAATCTCAACGGAGATTTTGAAATGGGCTTATATTCTGAAATTACTTCCAGTAGGTTTGTGATATTACTTATCTGGTAGGTAAGTGCAGACATAAGTCATGTCGATGCTGGGGTTGCACCCGTAGACAAACTACTAGTTGCAACCAAAGATACTTAAACAAGTTTACATTTTCATAATGGTTAAGGTACCATAACAAATTTCAAATATTTTTCTAATAATACGCACGTAAACATTTGTTCTGCATCATACAAAGCTAATCTGCGTTGAAAAGACTAGAAGGTGGTAAGGCACATATTAATGGACGATTCATCGACTTTGCATTGTACAAATTTGTTTTTAGGAAAACAATGCTTCAATTATCTCGAAATGGCACCTCACGGCACCTCTCATCAAATTGCTGTAGATCAGCTCGTTCAGCTACGATGCAAATATCATCCGGGAAAGGACTTGATATGAATTCCTGCGGTCAGGCAGTCAGAATCAAACTTTAACGCCAGCAACTAAAGTAAGACTCTCTGCAGAAATGCCCTACGCCCCGCCCTACAAAAATATAGACCGTCTGATCCTTTTCGAAGTTAGAGGAATGTGAATATTCACTCTCCCAAAATGCACTGCCAATTAGACCAGTCAAAGCATGTGATGGATTCAATGAGCCCAACATGTTGCTATTGTTCGCTTAACATGGTTTATACTTGCAAGCTAAGATAAGACAATCGTTTCGTGCTAATCTAATCAAGTCGCTAAGCGCAAAACCTGTAGACGAATTCAGTCTCCAATCAACCCAGATGACTACATTAAGCACGTCGGATTTTAGCACTGATCAAGGTTCGCTGAAGCTTTTCCTTTAGGGGCTCAAATTTAGCACATGATAAACCTGACGGAGACTAAAGCCAATTTGAAAACCTATATCAGTTATCAGAGCTATAGCCGATGCCAGAGAAGAAAGTCCTACCGAAATATACGTGCCAAGAAAGCCGGAGAGCATCTTTTCTCCCTTTATCAGGTGAAAATGTGCCTACCGTGATGAAGCGACGACTTTGATGCGCTGATTGAACCAACATTGTAGTTGTAGTTTATAAGCACCACCACGGCTATTCAAGTTAGACCGACCAAAAACATTATGCCTATGCACGCCACAGGATTTCATTTGCAAAGCATCTAGTGGACACTGGCCATATGGTGGACACACTGACTGCATACAAAGTCATAGTAAGGGTGATGAGTGGGCGTCTCCTATGCTACACGGAGGCAGCTGCAGTACAGAGATGTAAACAAGAACGCATAAGCAGCTGTATCATGTGATCACTCCCACTGCCATGGTAAGGACTAATAATAGACGAAGCCCGATTCCCGCACACCTGCTCCCTTCCACCACCCCCGCATGACCGACTCGTTACACCGCGCGTGGCAGAGTTAATCATGCTTGACACGTTTTGACTGAAATCTGAACTGGTTTGCTAAGACAAATTTTTCCTCCCCCATTTCACCCTCACCATGCGAAACCGCATGTGTCAGACCCACAATTTATGCTTTTTACCTACAGCGTTTCATCACTCTAGGTTGATGTATAATTGAATAGTTTTATCTTGCATTAGTAATAGGCAATGACCATATGCAGATGAATAAGTGTGCGGAGATTTTCCGAGACAATTCGAGAAGGACTGCCTCAGTTTCCTAGTTTTGTAAGCGCTGGCAGTCGAAATAGTTGCCCTCGTAGGATCATGCTATCGTGACGACTGGCTGGCTTATATGATTCAATGGGCTGCTTCGACCTTTCATCCCTGAAAAATTCAGAGTGGGTGCTTTTTGTGTCGCTAACGGCGGCGTGGTGGGCCGAAGTCAACCGTTCTTTCCAGGTGCTGCTGCCACCACGCACCCACGTACGACCTTTGTTACTCAACCCAAATAACGTTTGCTGTGCCCTGATCCGGCCACCTTGTTGGTCCAGCGCATCTCCCAGGCGGCCTGTTTTAAGGGCACTTATAAGTCACCTCATGAAAGTCGGTCATAATGGTAGTGTAGCCATTGGACTGTTGGTTTGTTGCACTTCCCGAAGGTGCAAACATACGATTTCAAGGAAGTTGTCGATTATAAAGTGCTCACGGATTTGGAGGTTAACAGGAGAAGAGTCCCGCGATGTCCTTCCAGAAGGTAAAAGCGGACGCCAGAGTAAGGTCGCTTTGAATTTTAGCGGTCGCTCCAAAGGAATGTGTAGCAGTTGTACGTAGTTGTACCATCATCTCCAGACGCGTAGTTTAACGGCAAATGTATTCCGTTTCCGAAGAATGAAAAACAGTAAGAACGAACACATGCATGTGACCTCCGATCGGTTACGGGGCTCACTCGTCCCGTTGTGCATTGTAGCTCACACTCGAGCCCCGTTTCATCACTCTAGGTTGATGTATAATTGATCATATTATCTTGAATTATTAAAAGGCAATGACCATATGCAGATGAATAAGGTTCGCAAATTTTCCGAGACAATTGAGAAGGGACTGCCTCAGTTTTTCTAGTTTGGTAAGTGTTGACAGTCGATGCATTTGCCTCGTAGGATCATGCTATCGTGACTACCGCCATGCAATTCTTGAGTATTAAGTTCCAACCTCTCCTCGGCTATTCCAGGCAGATGCTTTTTGCCAGTCAAATGCCTGCCTGGTTTTAAGATTCAATGGGCTGCTTCGACATCCATCCTGGAAAATTCAATGAGCGCTATTGTCTCTCACGGTGGCATTGTGGGCCGGAGTCAGCCATTCTTTCATTGCTGTTGCTGGACGCACTACGACCAGCATGCATTCAACGGAACAGTCATTAACTTACCATTTTTCCTTTCAGTTTGAAGTCAAAGCCACTTTGGATATGACAAGACATCAATCAATTCAATTTCTGGCATCGAAGATTGTTTTTGCGTCAGTACATACTGTCAGTCTCTCGTTTCCCGTAGCAAGAACATACTCCATTTGAGGCCAAAGCCACGATATAGAGGTATATCAAGTGCGCTTCTCCCATATCAGAAGGCGGGAAGGTGAAGATTAAAAGAAGTCGATTCACTCCACAGGTTGACTGCAGGAATAAATGGTTGTAGTTGCAGGCAGCTAGTTTCTAGGACATAGTTCTACAAGTTAAACAGCATGCTCTATTTTGACACT
Source organism: Schistocephalus solidus (assembly GCA_017591395.1). Taxonomy (NCBI): domain Eukaryota; kingdom Metazoa; phylum Platyhelminthes; class Cestoda; order Diphyllobothriidea; family Diphyllobothriidae; genus Schistocephalus; species Schistocephalus solidus. The sequence goes on along the minus strand of WEDG01014330.1, from coordinate 8,181 downwards.
GGCACTAAAGACACCAAGCATTGGGGAGCAGTCACAAAGTGAATCAGCGCAGACCTTCGTAGAACATATAATTCGACGACAGTTCGACTGTCGTATTCCAAAGATTCCCACCCTGTATGCTCCGAAAGAAACATGATGGTGCATGGATGGTGAATTACGCATAGATTATGCTTAAATGATAGTAAACTTGCACTGTACCTATTATGCTCTCTTCCTGACCTGTCTTTGTTGGTGTGCAGGCAATACATCAACATGACAAAATATAACCCAATAACTGTAGAAAGATACTGGAAATTTTGGATTTGACATCGATAGTTTCTCCACACAGAGACGTGAAGACCTACTCAAATTAATAAGTTTCTGAAACTATTTGATTCGTATAAAACGACGCTGCATGTTTAAAAGGCAGGCTGTAAGGTCGTCAAGATAATAAAATGGATTATTTTCCAGAATTCAGGCAACTAAAGCTGGAAACCTGTGCACTGGTCCAAGCTGCTAGTGACTGCAGTCTTGAGTAAAGTAGTGCGTTTATATTAAATAGGGGTTTATTTCATCGAAGATAGTTTTTAGAAACAACTAAAAGCTGACGTAATACGGCAGCAAACTAACAAAAGAAATACTTTATAAAAGCCTATCCTATTCATTTGATATAATCATTAGTAGTAATACTTTTGTTTAAGACATTTCGGGGTGTTTTTGCCATTAAGTAATATTTGTGAGAAAAACTTACTTTATACTTTCAAACGACTGCTGCTGAAGATCATCTTTTAATCTAAGAGGCTTATTTTTATACAAACTTGCTTTGAAAGGTAACAGTTATAAGGGCTTTGTTGTTTTTGGAGGCCAATTTGAATGAAGTAGAGTTAAGCAACGTTCAAACAGCCTTAACAACCCAGGTGCTGCGGCCCCGAGGCTCGACGTCACGACCTGATGGTTAGAAGTCCAATACCCTAACCCCGGAGACAGGAGTCATTGTTGTATTGTCAGCAGACAAAGCGGGTTTCCTTCCCTGATCATTTTTAAGGTGGTGATCGCACGCCACTACACGCATTCCTCCGTGTGTCCTTTCTGGAGAGGTCCAGCGTGATCCCCAAAAATGTTTAACGCAAGCTTTAAAATGACTGTGAAGATTTCATAGTTATTTGCGTCTGACTGTTCGAAATTATGCATTTCATAAATTTTGAATATTGTTCACAGCCGTTGGCAATCCCACCCACATGCAACGCCTGATTTCTGTCAAACACGTTAACTTCTGAACGGCAATTCTCGCGGGGGCCTTATTGGTCTTCGTACTAACTGCACAACGGTCATCACGCACAGTTCCTTCTTCGAAGAGAAATTGAAAGGCACCAGTGGAAGTTGTGTGTTCTGTACAGAAAGCAGTCGTAGTCAGAGACTGCCACACGCGGTATGCTCTGGCCCATGCGAGCATCTGTTCACCAGGGTGGAGTGGCTATGCGTGAAAAACCGTCAATTTGGAGTGTGTATCGTCCAGTTCATCAGTTCATTTTGCCGATAGCAACTTGTGGGTACTCAGTGACTGGCTGTGCCAGAAGAAGTAGGGATAACGGTTATACAACGACATCTTTGCCTGGTGTGAGAGCTACATTCCCAGCAAACTTACACACACAATTATTGCTCCAACAAGGCAGGTAGGCATCGTGTTGGCTATTAATATATCGCCCAGGAAATCCGGCCCCTGGTATTAATCTTAATAAACAAGACTGATGGAGTTACATCTGCTTAGTGACTAAACTCACTAACAGATAGGCGTTATTCTCAGAGGCACATCAATTCGGAGTTATTACATAAATGATGCTGAAGCGAGTAGATGCGATCACCTGGACAAGAGCTTCTATTCACCGGAAGTTTCGGATTACAAGTCGAACTTGTACCCGAGACATATCAGATTCTGTCTCTGTCTCCAGATGCTGTAATATTGTTTATCCAAGAAAACCATGATATTTCCTCACGTAAGGATCGCTAGAATTTGAAAGCATTTCTTTTTAGCCCAATGAAACCGAATGACGCTACGATAACCTTGAGAAATAAAATTGATTTTCGAGTGGCGCACTCAACCGCGTTTTGCAGAATGGCCGGCCTCACGATCGCTTTCAAAACCCAGAAACGTCGCTTTTCAGTCATCGGTATCTTTGTAGAGTATATTCATCTGCAAATTCCAAATGTATTGTATAGCAAACTTTGTCTGAATTAGATATTTCTACGCCATATATTGAAAGCTCACGTGGTCTTCCAATTATTTGCTTTGATCAAGGGCCGTGATTCTGTTTTTAGGATTTTTATTTATGGCATATGGAAGGCCGTACAATGGCCAATCTAATCAGATCTTATTTACTTTTACGCTCATCATGAAGTGTACAGCCTTATCGGTGTTTATTTGTATAAATTATTGAGCCTTTTATATGGCATTTTCTTGTTAGCAAATATATGTTCAAAAAGTAAATATATAATTCCATTGGGCATAAAACACAAAACAGGAAAACGTATAGTCAGATTTAGAAAAAAATCCATTTACATTATAAGGGCCTCTAAAATTAAAAGAACAATGTTGAATGCATGAGTAATAACTTAACAGACACCCATCATAGGAATGACAATGCTCGAGTTCAAACAACGCAGTGTCAATTTTGACTAAGTAAGCTCACTGTTATAGCAGGATTTATTAAGCTCTTGACATAAAATCCGCCTATATCTAACTGGTCATTTTACTGATGGTTAATTGCGCAGCTTTGACTAAGTTTCTCTCACCCACTGATGAAAGTTGCTTAGTGCTTTTGGCAGAATTTACAGTGGCGTGCGGATACAAAACAAATTGCGTGATTCAGTAGGGTGTGCTAGGTGCGCGGAGCTGCATCGCAGCGTCTTCGCTCCAGTCGCAAAATTACGATGCGAGGGGCAGAATTTCCAGCTAAACCGAAAACAAGTCTGGAATCATGTAGTTTCCCACCCTCGCACGCTGATATTTTGAATACCGCCCTCTTTTTTAGTGCACCGTCATTGCTCTACGTTTAGACAGAACATACGATAATAATTTGGAATCCCCTGATGACTAGATGGCACGATTGTTGTTTTGCCAGAAATGAATCAATTTTTGTATCTCGCATAAAATAAACCTTCTTTTGTGCCTTAGGCAGAATCCATCCATGAATGCGAGCCCTCCTCAGGCTACCAGTCGGTCTGATTAACTGGCCAGCATAATTCAACTCGAGTTATCCAAAAATTCAAATTCCGTGAACGGAATGCGTAAGCACAATGTCCTAAGCAATCTATTTTGAACTTATGAGATGGCATAAAGCCCCAATTAATTTTTACTGACTTTTAAAAAATTGAGAAATTTCGACGAAATCAGTCGGATTAAAAAGCAGGACAATAAGTGGAAGCCTTGTATACCGATAATGCTGTAGCCAGCAAAGCCAGGTTTCCTCGATTTAAATGTTATTCTTGTCATAATTTGAGTCCTCGTAGTCGCATCGCCTACCGAAGAGTGCAGTCATTGACCCCACGCACCAGCTGTTAACATACAATTTGGCATGACATTTGCAATAGGAAATATTACATAATTTGCAATAGGAAATATTACATACCTCATGAGGCGAGATAACAAAGCCCGCGTTCTTTTTTAAATGTATTTTAGGCTTCCTTATGAATAGAATAAAGCTTTTTTATTGTGAGATTTGTCGAGACTGGACAGTCACCATCCGAGTCGCATAATACATGCAGAGTTGAAAATGCTCCTAGGAATTATACAAATTGTCATATTTCTTGTAAAATATTACGAGCAATATATGCTATATTCTTAATGGAATAAATGAATGTATTTTTGTACTGCCTGAATGGTATTTTTCTAAAAGGCGAAATATTAGAAATACAAATATAACACCAGTTTGAACTTTTAAAAGTATTCAGCATACCAAAAGTTTTAAAAACCAAATTAGATTCTTTCTGTTCTTAATAGATTTCATTTAGACGTGATTTCTGGTCAGATTAGCACGAAGAAACGAAAAAGTGTAAAATGTATTTTTTTTCCTAAGAGCAACGTAAACCTTTCAATACATTTATAAAAATGTTACTAGCAATAAACTGGGTCTTAGAGTTATTCAAGGTGGACTAAGCGACATTCTATCAAAAGCCGGCATTGTGAGATGTCCAGATCATCCTGAGGTTTTGGTGTAAGATAGCAAATATTGCAGCATCACTTAAGCAATCACTCATTTAGCATCTCAAAAAGAACTCTAGAGTTGTATGAGCTCCGTCACTGAATGTATGTAATCTAAATATTCTACTATACAAAGGTGATTGCCAGTGACAGATTTCCTGGGCAATATATAAATAATCCACAGGATGCCTTCCATTCTTGCAGAAATAATTGGTGTTCTTCAGTTTATCCGTATTTCATCTTACAGAAATGGGGAGAAATTAGCGTCATCACTGGGAATCTTATTCGTTTGAGCAAAAGCAGGTATATTTCTCAGTCTACACATTAAACCCCTTGGGCTATTATAACTCAATTGGAGAGATAAATAATGGTATGTTTTAAGTAAATTTACTCAATCGGCCTAGAGCAATTTATGCAATCTACCAATTCCTACAGTTAAAATGAATATTGAAAGAGGATTAAATACCGAATAGAATATATATTCCAGCAACCAAATACGAGAATAACGTAATTATTTGGTGGTGCAAATGTTTGAAAATAAGCATTTTACAACTTCAAAAGACAATTTGGCAAGCATACGTTAGCTTTCGATAAATTCTCATCAGGCATTTACATTTATATCACTGTGTAACTAATTCAAATAAGGGGGTTAGTAAAACAAATTGTACGGTAGTCAGGGTTGGGGGAAGGGAGAAAGGGGGAAAGAAACAAAATTGCGTTCCGTTTTCTGACCATGGTTAGAGGAATGGTGGCCGCCGGGACAGGTAATTAGATGCGGGTGGCTAAATTGGTGGCTTTCGGCCACGGTAATTGCGGTGCCTCTATAAATTTCCTTTGCGAATAGATTATATATCTGACCTAAAATAGATTCTACACTCCAGTGCAGGAGATAAAACGGAGCAATGATGCTTCTATATTTTAGGTGAATATATGCGCAAGGTAAAGAGTAACAAGTGGATGCAACATGCGAAATTAAAAAAAAAACATGCAACATGCGAAATAAAAAAGCAGCAATACACAAGAAGAAGAAAAAGAAGGAGAAGAAAAAACGATCACTGGAACGACATGTTTATTCGTCTGAGGTTTCGTATGCTCACTCGAAAGTATCATTAAAGACAGTTGAAGAAAGGGTTTCAACCAATTTATTAGAGAATGATCACATTCCAAATGCTATCGTTGAAAAAGGTTTGACAAATTCGGCAGTTGTGGTTGGACAGAATCCCATCATACGAATGACAGCGCTTGAGCACGGCCACAACGCTGTGTCAACCCTAAGCTTGGATAACTGATATAAAGCTGAGATTGATTTTATATTTCGGGTCAATTAGGAGACGCAGGCTGCTGCATACAATGGAGTTTTACAAATATGATAAAGTAAGCTCACTGTCATTACAGGATTTATTAAGTAAATTTACCCTATCGGCCTAGAGCAATTTATGCAATCTAGCAATTCCTACAGTTAAAATGAATGTTTAAAGAGGATTAAATACCGAATAGAATATATATTCCACCAACCAAATACGAGAATAACGTAATTATTTGGTGGGGCAAATGTTTGAAAATAAGCATTTTACAAATTGGCGAATATATGTCAGTGTCGTTGGCAGCACCTGCAAGGCTCGATTTCAGCCAATGTCTTAACCTCTTGAACGGTGATTCCTGTAGCCTTCTAAGCAGTTTTCGTTGCACAGATGGTCATCCGTTACAGTCGAAGCGACAAGGCTTAGAATTTATTCCAGGGCAAAAGGTGAGGTCAGGGTTATGATTAGTAGCCAGAAACAGTCCTAGGCCACTTGATCCCTCTTTTTTCTAAACGGCACGCCTTTTTGTGTGCCCTGCCCTTCAGTCGAGTTGTGTTTTTCTCGTTTAAAGTACTCTTTTTACGAATACGCGACTATCCCTTTAACTAACCATGCCGGAGCTATGTAAAGCGCTCTTATGTCCTCTTGAGGGAAGCATGCAACCCTTTCGTGCGTGCTAAGCAGCGAATTTATATTCAGCTTTTATTCACTACTCTGGCGATAATCAAGGCGTCCAGGTAACAGTTAGTTATAGGCACATATGTGTGCTTCTTTCACCTCGCAACAACCCAGCAGCCAAGTCAGGCTAACGTGTCATCCTCCAGGGCTCACATAGTCATGCAAAAGACTGCTTTTCCGATAAGGGGCTTCGGAAAAATTTAAAAAAACTGCAGCCCCTATTTGATATATTTTTCATCTTCTTGCTACATCCATCCAATTTTTGAACCAAATACTCTTTGCCTACCTCCAATCTAGTGAGAAATAAGTTATGGTGCTGGCCTTGGATGTCGGCTGATTATATGCTTGTGTCACAAATACCCGTATTATTGACATGCTTAATTGTAATTCTGGAAAACGAAAGGCAATTTATTTTCATCCATTGGCAGTCCTTTTCATCAATAGACTAGAATGACCATTTCTGATATATGTCCAGCATAATTTACTGCAATCACAACCAAGGTAATAAAAACCAGTACATTTTCACGAGGACTGAGACATTTTCTTTCCATAGGATCCAAATCGAAGCTTTGTCAGCTACCTTCGCTCATGTTGAAATTCAAATTTAAGTGGCCTTTTCTTGTTTTTCCATACTTCGACTGGACAATGTTATCTAAGGGAATTCGAGGAGTGATACTAGAGCAATTAGTATCCTTCTCTTCTTCTAGCCCCTGTAGCATTCGCATTTCTTTACGCATGCAATTAATTCGTTCCAGATCCCCTTGAGCCTTCGAACTCCTTTAAGCATTAACGAGTTATCCGTATGCACTTTTATTCGTTCCAAAGCTAAACAACGTCTGAGGTAGTCAAGAATGTCAAGAACAGCTTTTTTTCCGGTTGAAATTTTGGATTTTGTACGGAGCCCTGGCCTGGAGTGTGGGGGAACATGGCAGATAAGCGCTAGCGTAACAAAAAAATAAATCCACTAAATCCTACGCGTGTGTTCGACAACAGCAAGTTAGAGATAAAACCGAGACTGAGTGAGTGAACATCTCAAACATTCGCCAATCCTTTTATCGATAACCAAGAGTTTGAACTCTATTACTTTCATTAATGACTGCTATTTCCTATCCAAACTTGTTCTCCATTGAGCGAAGTCCCCAAACGAAGGAATGGATGCACTGCACACTAGTTCTGCGTTCTTACTAAAACGGAAATGGCTACTAGCACCACGGATATTTCTGTTACCTGCGCTTGTTTAGCGCGCGTAAACTTCACACCACCCCATATATGGGCTTGAATGCGGCGAAGTGCGTTGTCTCAGTTCTCATGTCGTATCGCCAAGGACGAAGGAGATAGCAGGCCCACGCAAGGCAAAAATGCTTGGATTTTTCCAGACGAGTGCAAAACGGTTACTCATCGTGCGGTTGTGGTCTAGCTTCCTTCGATTTGCTAAACATCGTACTTGGGCCTTTCTCCTAGGGTAAAAATAAAAGTTCTTTCCAAAGCAGTCGCGGAAAATTAGTGCCACACGTTTTGCTGGAAATGATTACTTTTTCCCTCTTCCGCTACCTGAGCTACTGCGCTATAAAATTATTCCAACAATTATTTCTTAGGAAGTCAATTCGGCAACCAGGTGTTTTCCTGTATCCCTCGTCGGCCTTAAAGAAGTACAGATATAAGTAAAATATGAGATTAGACAAGGTTTATAATTGTTTTATGGTTCAAATACGAGTTCTCTTAGCAATGATCGCAGTTTGAGTACGAGGATTGAAAACAATTGTCGAGTACGCGCCAATAAAATAAGTACCAATAATACCGAATGATCAGTCAACTTGGTGATGTGCGACAAACGAATAAATTCCACTAAAGAAACGGATAAAGAAACGGATCGAACTTCAGATGAAGCTGCAATCCCTTCTCGGTCCTACCATCGAGAACAACATGTCTTCGAGAGTCGTTAACCTCTCGAAAAGGAGTCTCACACCGCTGAAATCAGCTTACTATCTAAAAGGAACAAAATTCAGCCATACCGATGCCGCACCT
>WEDG01014323.1:0-46695 GCA_017591395.1 Schistocephalus solidus | reverse complement strand
TTTTGCTGTCGTGATCGCAGATTTTCCTACAGGAAGATTGCAAAATTTGTGCATCGATACCTTGAAAACAACACCTACTCCGGCTCTAAAGGGTGTCCCCCAAGGCTCCTTCTTGGGGCCTTTAATCTACTTAGTCTACATCAACGACTGTGTCGACGAACTGGGTTGCAGTGCCATCATGTTTGCAGACGAGGTTAACTTTTGGAGGGTCGTCAGACCTGATGTCGATAGGCATGCACTTCAAGAGCGTCTCAACCGTCTTAGCAGCTAGTTGGCTCTTAAACGTTAACGTTGGGAAGTGTGTGTTACTAAGACTCCGTACCAGAAGGACCAGTGAGGAGGATGATTCCTACCTAACCATTCTCACAGGGCAGCCCCTTTCGATTGTTGAGGTACAAAAGGACCTCGAAGCTCCAACAAACTTCTCAGTCAAACCATCATCACAGCGTTTAAAGGCAGCCAAACGCACGACACAGGTCTTAGTTGCGCTGAGACCTGGATTTGTGCAGATTGATAAGAAACTCTTCCGAAAAACCTACGGGACATTTGTTCGATCTCACTTGGAATATGCCATCCAGGCCTGGCGTCCGTGGTTAAAGAAGGATTATCTTCAACTGGAACGAGTGCAGGCGAGGGCTACGAAGATGGTCAAGCCAGCCTTACGAAGCCAGACCGGCTGGACTTGATTTTTTTCCTCTCAATTACAGGCAACTACGCGGTGACCTCATCCAAACCTACCGGTTTGTCAGAGGCGACGAGTGTGCCCTAGAATTTGCTGACTTCTGCGAATAGGCTGGGACAGAAAATCTGCGGGGTCATCCCTTTAAACGGCAGAGGAAGTTGATCCACACGGACGTCCGTCAGAACGCCTTATCGCAGAGGGTCGTTGGAGCACGGAACGGATTCCCTGATGAGTAGGTCCTTTCAGAAACTTTTGACTTATTTAAATTCAAACTAGATACTCATTTGCCGAGAAACTATTGTACATATAATGAAGATTGTATCAGAACCGACAGCTTGCACCTGGCCCACACATAGCGATGATCTTAAATTTTTATTTGTCAGATTTATTACTGTAAACATTTATTCTATTGACATTTTCGACTGTGAAAAGGGAGCTCCAGCTCGGAAGCCTGATTCCCTCAATAAAGTGACTTAAAGCGACATAATAAATCTAGAATCTACCAAATGACTATCAGGCCAAATTAATTATTAGAGGCAGGTAACGTGATCCAAGTGGGATTATACTCACGGCTTTCGTTGGGGCCTTGTAGCTCAATTGGCTGGAGCATTGGCTGTAATTAAGCCTTCCTCTTGCTTGAGTGGATTCGAATCCCACCAAAGTCACCGATTTTTTCACAATGTGGTCAAAGGACTTATTCAACTCTACCAAAATCCTCTATTAAAGCAAATTTTGTCTATCATGATCATGAACTTTGTCTCATGTTCTTACCAATACTTACTGTAAGTTATCTTCTATTCCAGAGACAGTAACCTAAATTTGATTAGTTATATCCCGAATTCTTAGCCATAACAACCAGCTGACTTCCTATTGGGTTACGAAATGGAAAATTGAATGGTTGGTTCAAGGTTAGAGTATTTTACTTCGTTGATCGTGGAAACCGCACTTCCAGGATTAAAGGAATGGTATGTGTACCTGTTCTTATATTATTATTTCCCCGATTTTTCGCAAACTTATCTTAATGTCTGTTGTCTATTTAATGCATTAAATTATTTTTCTTCTGTGCATGTATTTTGTCAGCAGTTTTATTTTTGGAGCCATTAATGACAATTGCGTGCCTTTCCATTTTACAATTTTAATGCATTTATACATACTGATTAGAAGTGTGGATATCACAGTCTTTCTTGTTTTTCCAAGTTACCCGAAAATCATTTTGCACTCATTAATCCCTGGGTGCTCTAGGCCTAATCGCGGTTAGGCTTGTGATGACATTTTCCTCGCTAAACGATTGTTTAGATCGCTATCGCCCTTAACTAGCTCCTATGGTTAGCCTGCGTCTATTTTTTGATTTGATTACTCTTGTCAGTGGGCAATATGCCCAGTAGTCCCTGGACGTGATTGACGCAGGCTTCGCTAAGTACTAGCGGCAAACAAGCCCGAAAATGGGCAATATGCCCAGTAGTCCCTGGACGTGATTGACGCAGGCTTCGCTAAGTACTAGCGGCAAACAAGCCCGAAAATTTGAGGTGCTGTAAAGAGGCTAATATGAACCTATCTAGCAGCTTAATGATTAGATATGCGTTTTCTGTAGTTATTGTTATGCTTATTCATTAAAAGTTATGAAACCTAATTGCTTTTTGCTCAGAATTATAATGGTATGAGCTGCTAGATAGGTTCATATTAGCCTCTTTACAGCACCTCAAATTTTCGGGCTTGTTTGCCGCTAGTACTTAGCGAAGCCTGCGTCAATCACGTCCAGGGACTACTGAGCATATTGCCCACGTTTGCAGTTTATTATCATAAACTGCAAACGTTTGGGGACTTCTTAAGGTAAGTTCAGATGCAAGAACAGCAGGATGGTTACAAATTGCGATTTACTGGTTAAATATTATCGCCGTAAACACAACGGTATGGAACACGCTACACAACTTAATGTTGTCGCAGTTTTCCTATGTCATTGTGGACATACTGATCAAAATCCAAATGGAGGTGAAATCTTTCGTAATTTGTTGATATCAGGTTGTATTATGTTGTTATTAGTGAGAAAAAATCATGGATAAACTAGTAAGAATTTACGCAAATGTAAACTTTGTTAGCAAAATATAGTCAGTCAGATGTTGATGTAGTCTTTTCAACAGTAACTTTCAAGTCAATGTTACAATATTAATCATATTGTTAGACTTACGAAAACATTATTCATCTGCAACATTAACCCCCTCTAATAAAAACTGGTAGGGATTAACCTATAGTTTTCGCCACTATGGCCTCTCTCCTCTTGGCGATCTAAATTAATCGACTGACATTAGTCCTCATTATGCTTTTCCTAGTAAACCACCTTATTTGCGATCATGTGTAAATATATTCGTATATACCTGACCCCCATTTTCATTTGCTATGTTTCGCACTACCATTTAATTAATTGATGCCATGGGCGTTAACTGTGCATGGTCACGTACGCGACCGTCCACCCACCATTCTTCCAAACAGTGGTAGCGTCGCTTCATTTTATCTCGGCTTAATGTCATGAATCCCATCAATAGTTAGTCGCAACACATGGTCTTTACCGTTACTCCATTTAAGTGAACATTTAAACTTGTCGGCATACACTCTGTATCTTCTTGTATGGTATTAGAGTAAATAACAGCGGGTGGGAAATCTGCAGACCCATACCGGGGCATGAGTCCTATTTGTCATCGGAGTACGAAATATAGAATATCAAGGATAGTCCTTGTCTGAAAAAATATAGTCTTTAAAGAAAGTGAACAAGTGACCCTACAAAGCTACGGACAAAATTATCAGAGTTGTATGCTAAGAAGAATCATTACCAAAAATTACTATGAAATTTGAGCGTAACACTTCAACATCTGCAGGAATCACATAACGAGCACGCAATCTTCGTTAACAGTGGTTCCCTGGCTTGATAGAGAACAAACGAGGATTTAATTTCAAACTGCCATATCTTATAACAGTGTACTGGTGGGCATACGAAATCAATTGATAGATCTTATTTTTACTTTTTTAACATGCGTAATCAAGTTAATGCTAGAACCATATCTGTTTGCGTGCAGTTTTACGTTCTGTGCGCCACCCTGGCCCATTTTAATTATCCTGCTTTAAATCCATAATTTTAATCGGTTATCCAACAACCTAAGTAAATTTTCCTTTTTGAAGCGTATCGTCTGCATCATATTCATGCCACAGTGTAACTTCGCTCTTTTGGAGTCTAGTTGTACGCGCCGGCTTGCGTCTAAGCAGGTTTTAGTAACCCAATCAGAAAAGCAGCCTTTTCCTCTCCGATTGGTCGCTTAAGTTGCAAGCTCGTTTAACTGTGTATTTTCCCTTTGCCAGAAGCATTTCTTGCGGGTCCTTTCTTCACCACGACCCTTAACTTGCGTGAACTACCTGCTTTCCTTGATTTGGCCATGAGCATATATGATCTGGCTGGCCCTTATGAGTTCGAAGATAACGACAATCTACGTTATTGATGAGCTTGGCTTACTCTTCTGCAGTTGTAAGGGTCGAACATCCTCGGTTCATGAAAATTCTTTACATCTTGACAAACTGTCCCGACTGATCTCGGGCTGGCCTCCTTGCCAGCGTATCTGATGCGTGGATTTAGTACATCAACACCAATCACGTGGGGTAATGAGGACAAAGTGCATACCCAAACCATCTCTCGAGCCCTTCTTTGATGACCTGGGATACATCCTCACGCTGTAGTCTCAGCGAACGCTGACTGCTTTGTTGGAGACGTTGTCCTTATGTTTAATTCGAGGGATCGTTCTCTAGCAGGCATTTTCGATAACAACCAACCTTCCTTTCCCTTGCGCGTACCAAGCATTCAAAACTAGAAGACGATTTGATGATCTGATCTTGATGAAGATGTAACTATCACAAAATTTCCATAAGCACTCGAAGGCTTATGATGGTCATCATGAGTTAAGCCTAATAAGACAATGTCGAAGAGAGTGATTTGTCGGCGTTCATGCGAGAATTCGACGTCCATACCAAGTTGTCCTCTTTCAAAAATCTTTTAAACGCTTTGATTTAATGGAATTTGTGACAGCATGTGATTCTAATGGATGCCAAACCACATCCATTGAGAGTTACTGCCTCACAAACTCGCATTCTTTAGTGCCTATGGTAATTGAAAGATAACGGATCATAACCTTTTTGTCTCTGAGGTTGTTTGCTCCTCACGGCTCATTTGTATATAAAACATCTTACTCCTATAATCGAGTCAAAATAGTCGTTGCGTATGTTTGCCCTGATACCACCTCGTTTTCTAAAAACGATGTTGACATTTTCTAGAGTTAAAGGCTGTCATTGTATAAACTGTCGTTTGTCGTTTTGTTTAAACTTAATTTCCTTGAAAACAATTAACAACATTTCCTAAGATCTTAAAGTATGGATGAAAAAAATTCACCCAGGCCAAATTCCATTTCTCCCTGAAATACTTTATTTGTCTTTCTTTTGTTTTTTTTTCGTGAAAACTCCTAAGACGGCCGTTAATCTACACTTTGCTTCCGAATGCCGCTACATGATACATATTTCCTAACTATTCATTTCCATTTATTTTTCCAAGAGTCGAGGCATTCCGAAGGAAGGACGGGTATAATGGGTTTTTAATTTGATCCACCGACATCCTCTTTTCATATCTTTCACAGTCCTGTATTTTTTTGGTTCGTGTTCTGTTGCCCTATGTTTCAGGGTGTTAACGTATTTTCCTTCTTCCATCTACATTTCACCTTAGCAATTTTCTCCTTCCTTCCTAGGGGGAAGTTGAGGAAACTCTGAAACGAATTCAAAGTCACAAAGGCGTTCAAGGCGTCATTATTGTGAACAACGATGGTAAGCTTCCCGGAGTTCGCGACTTCCATTCCTTCCAATGGGCTCGTTCAATGCCCTAAGACTGTATTCTTAAAGCACCACTGTCAGAATTAGAGAAAGTATACCAAATACGTCTTTAGAATCCGCCTTTACCCCAGTATTTAAAGCGAGACTTGCATTGTTGCTCGGTTAAGGAGGTTATGCGCCTGAACTTTCCAACTTCAAGCTTTAAAGCGGTGACTGAAAGTCCAAACTGGCTCTGTCCATAATGTGGCAGCCGACCTGCAAACGAGTGCCCCTACTCCACTTTTGACGCACCAAAGTAAGAAACTTACTAGGACTCTCGTCAGAAGCCAATGGAAAACCCGCACAATGTCAAACCACTTCCCCAACCTTCGACGTTGCATGTTTATTAGGTGTTCAGCCTTAAATTCTTGTTGCACCCAACATTATGCGATTTTGGCCTGCCATATGTGGCCTTTCGGTTTATTCCGCCGCTGTCTGCTCAATCGTTAAGTGGAGCTGGGTGTGTTTGATTCATGAACCATGAGCTAATTATGTTCCCCTTTCTTCATTGGCGGAAATCCCTGTTGGTTACTTCGTTCTGCCACAATCAGGGATAGTCGTTCGTAACCTTACTTCTGTGAATCACTTCATTGTGTTCGTCCACTCTTTTGTTGTCTCTTGTGCTAGATTACCCGATGGTACTAAGCCGAGCCTAACATTGGTGGCAATTATTCGTATTGCTAATCTTAGGGTTTTCTGATTGGTTATTTTTGTTTTCTGGTCTCATCATAGGTTGAATCTTATGATGGAAATGATTGGCTAATATTAAATGTGCACGCATGAGTGTTAAACTAATTTCGGAATGCTCATACATACATACTTTGCCCCGCAGCCACCAAAATTGCTGTTTGGAATATTTATTATCCCTTGGAGACTCTAATTGTCTTTACCTCTCAATACAGTTAGAGGATTTCGTTTCTCACAGGTCGTTCTTAGTTGCTTTTTAAGCAGTCTCTTGATCGGTAGTCAAAACTCGCTTGTTCGCTAGCTCAAACAAACCGACTGTATCCGTCCCTCCTCGTCTTGGTTCTTAGGAACCTCGCTAGTCGTGTCGTATGGCAGCCGTTCCCCATCTTTCTCCCTGGTTTTGGGCAATCCTGGTGCGAGTTTTAAGCTGGCCAGTTCGCCAGTTCTGTGGCGCGCGTAGACGGGTTCGCTGGTCCTGTCAGCCACTACGCCCACTCCCATATCAGATAGTTGACCGGCTAGGACGGTGGTCTGATTGTGGGGGTGTGAGAGAGAGTGAGGTCGATGGCTTAGCGCATTTTCCTTTCTATAAACAATCTGACGCGCTTGAAACTATCATGGTGCGCTAAAAGCCTGGCTTGGAAGGTTGCCAACTGAGGTGATAACTCGGACCGCGTGCTCAGCCCAGTCTGAGTTTCGTGCTGAGTGGCTGACAGGCAGTCCAAGAGTCAGACTGCAAGGGCTCCTTCTTAGTGTGGCCTTTATGGCACTCCCACTCAGTTGGGATCCGAGCCGCCCCTCTCTTCTGTTGTTGTGTTCCTGTTTGAAGTATGACCACAGTGCGTGGGCCTGCGCCCTCTTCCGTCTCTGGTCTTCTTGACTCTGTCCTGACACAGGGCCCAGATGGGGGAATGGAACAAGAGAGTGAGGTAGATGCAGTGCTATAATCCAGTGCCATTCATCGTCCCTGCACCATCCTGCTCTTGAGCGTATGGTGGATAGCTTCGGATTACGACAGTCGAACTCTCGGGTCCACTCCGCCTTGATGATCCCATTAGCTGCATTTAACCACTGTTTCGTACTTCATTTTGGCATCTTCTAAAACGGCAAAAGAGTTTCAACACAAGAATGCAAACTCACTAGGTAATTTTACTTAAATCTTTTAAATCAACCCTTCGTTCCTTACTCAACCTAAGCGAATTTGAATGCATACGGATCTTACTTCGAGTGGTTTTTATGGCCTACGTCGTTGGGTCAAGGCCCGTGTACCCGTGACGGTCAGATGGTAATTGAACGAAAGTGCGAAAATCTCCAAAGTTCTTCTGTTCATTTTAGGTATCCCAATTCGCTCGACGCTGCCCAATGATATAACCGTGCACTACTGCGCGCTGACCCAACAACTGACTTCAAAGTCTCGGTCGGCCGTGCGCGACCTTGACACCACAAATGACCTCACGTTCCTTCGTATTCGGAGTAAGAAGAATGAGATAATGATAGCCCCTGGTAAGCATTTTTGTCCTTTCCTAAGTCTTCCCTGCCAGCTCCTGTAAGCAGAAGCCTCTTTTCCGTGAAATCCCAATCAATCTCACGCACGAGACTCTCAGTGATTGTTCTCTGTCTATGTTTAGTACTTTTTCACCGCAAGCCTTGTGTTTGTGCCCCTTGTTTTAAAATCGTATCCTTTCATGACAATTTTTATTTGGAAACTGGTTGATTTGATTTCTAGATTGCCTTTCCTGTTTCTTTACGATGTTTACTCGCTCTCAACGCCAACCTTTCGACGTACTCTTCTGAAAATTCTTGAGTACAGAACTTTGGCGTTTGCGTGGCTCACATACATTCTAATTACGCTCTTTTTTTACAAAGAGAATAAACATCCAGTCTTCTAAAATTAGACGCTTAGATTATTTTTGCTCGACATTTTCTTGCAGGTTTTCGCGAGTTAGGATAGTTTGGTTCATCAAACCATGTCAAATCGACTTTGCTGTTTTTATTTCAATATTTTTAAATGTCAGTCGAAATTATGGAGCTTAAGATTACATTGTGTTGGGTTGCGGAACGCGCCCGCAATTATTTTGAAATTAAAGGAAAATGAAGTGCATTGATCTGTCCTAATGACAGAACTGAAGTAGGCGTTTCCGTCTTGCGCTGGGGACAGCGGCAAGTGATCAATCATTGAGAGGCGTTGCCGACAAAGACGACGCTTTAACTCGCCGAATTGGACTTTCCTGGGTTCAAACTCCAAAAATTATCCCATCCTGTAGCTGAAATGGTTAGAGCGTTGGACTTCTGATCAACAGGTCATGGGTTCGAGCCTCAGGTGGTTGGGTATGACTGGCTGAGAACGGCTAATGAGCCAGAAATAGTCATTCCAGTCTCTCTTGTGCTTTTCGGAATTGTTAATTTGCCTTTACTACTCCTAGCCGCTGTGCAGCTGCAGGTGGGACTCGAGAATGAACCTTGAGGTAGAACGGGACGAGTGGGTTCCGTTAGCGATTGGTGAGCGTTCATCAACGAATTAAATGATTTTTTGTTTTTGCCCAATATCCTTCCTTGACTCTGCTGATCCTAGTAGCTAGTGGTTAGGTTAAAACTTAATGCTTCTCACTGCGTGTCCATTCGGCCTAGTGGCTCTGCTTTTCATGCATTCTTGCTTTTGCTGCGGGCTCACGGACTGGTACTGTTTGCTGACTTATTTCATCCCTCCCTCCTCCCCCCCACCTGACTGGTTTGATTACCCCTATATATTGGTAGTTTTTGCGCGTCTGTTTTGGCGTCAAATGGTTGCTAATAGCTCCTGTCGGTCTCGTCCTTACTGCAGTTCTGCCGGTACCTGTTTCGTTCGCATGCCTAAGCAATTCACCGATTCAGTGGTGCCTCGAGCTGACGCCAAATGACCAGTATGCTGCTGGAGGCTTTGACCTACTGTAACCTGGCATCTCACCAAACCTACTGCTTGCTAGTGAACTTCTGTTTCGAAAGACTTCACCATGCTTGAAATCTTTCGCGGACCACAGATCTTATCACTGTGCGCATGTATTGATCAGATTTACACCGGATTTGGAGAACCAAGCTGGCTGCTCTCGTCTGGTTTTGAACGCCATTCCAAGCAGCTACCGAAGGGTGCCCGACGCCCTCAGCAGGGTTTTGGGGAGCCACTGATGCTATTTAGGCGACAGGTGGTGTTTGGTTAAGACGATTACCCCTTGGAGCTAGGAATTCGGAACAACTGTCACTCCACCAGTTTGTGTGCCACTTTGTGTCTGCACGCCCGTGAATCACCCACTGTTATATCCTTCTTTTGGCATACGCTGATCCCTCCTGGAACGTTGCGGTTGCGTTCCAGAATCCTCCGCGAAAGGTTAAATTTCGCGAAACACAAATCATGCGTTCGTGGGATTTTTTTATATATTTTAAACCCTTATAAACATTTCCTACGCAGTCACACGACATAAACCCTTTATATCCTCTTAGATATTGGGTGAGATGCGTCAAAATTATGTATGTAAACACGCAGTTTATATACTGAGTACAGATATACGTATCGTATATCGTTGAGCAGTTGTATTTACTGTGTAGTACAGCCATCTTCCGATAACGTCATGATTATAAACTCAGCCGGGTAGACCAACGGAGGAAAGGTTTACCAGAATTAAAAAGTCATATTCTCCGCCGAAATCCGCGGAACAGCGAAAATCTGCTTGCATATTGAATCTCCGATGAAGTAAAGCTGCGAAAGACGCTATAGCGATGCATTACAGTACTGCCATCCCTTTAACTTCAATTTAACATAAATACGGAACAGTGAGACAAGCATGTTACAAAACTTGCTCGTTGATCGCCACTTCATCATTGATATTCCTGATCACAACTGACTGGACAACTAGCCCGTGGTTCATTGGTAGAGCGTTCGACTCAATGACCAAAGGTCGCGGGTTCGAATCCCGGGAGGTCCACACTTGGGGATTGGGTATGACTAGCTGATGACGTCTAATAAGCCAGAAATTTTCATTACGGTCTCCCTTGTCTTTGTTGGTAATCCATCCTATGTAACTAGTCGCTATGCGACTGTGTTCGAGGGCTCAAGATTGAGCCTCAAGGCACAACGGGACCGATCGGTGAGCGCCACTTCATCACGTAATATTCTGTCTACTGAAACATTTCAGTACTTACTGTGTCTAATGTTTACTTTAAAATGACTATATTCAGCGGTAAATCCGAGTCGAACCCCCAAAGGGGTGTGCCGGTCCTGTATTAGGACGAAAACAGGATCACATGGGCTCACAGCATTGAAGTTTGGGACAGTACTGAGCCTTGGTGAGTCTGTAACTATTGTCGTACATGTTTGCGGCACGCGTTCGTGGCAGCTTTGTCACGGTGGCTGCCGCGTCTAATCTCATTCTAGTCGGCTTGACTAGGCACACCACTGGCAACTATTAGAAGAGCAAGCAGTGTCGTTCAAGCTTAAAGTGAACGCTTTGGCTCCTTAAGGCACTTGCCAGCTATCACGGCGCGCTAACAGTCGTGAGTGGAAGGTTTCTAACGGACAAAATAACTTGGTCCTGCTTAGGAACCGCGAATCAGGCTGCAATGGCTTCATCTTAACACAGACTTTTTCTGTAAGTCCCAAGCCTCCTGTCTATCTTTCGATACAGATTCATGTATTTAGGGGCGGAGTTGTGTGTATTGTACCCCCAGGCATGGATTCATCTTCGTCAACCACTGCACACCCTCTCAAATTTAATTTTCCTGACCGCGTCCGATTGGACACGACGGATATGTGAATAGTGGGTGACGTAGACGCAGCGAAAGCCTGATTCACAATGAAAAACCTCACTCTTCAGATTACAGGATGCTCACGGAAGCTAGTGAACTTCGTAGTATGCGATAGCCTCGCAGTTAGTCTAGCGAACTGTAAGCCGCTCACTCCCTTGTGTTTGGGAGAGGGCAGGTCGTGTACGTGGCACGCACAGACGGTGTCATTAGACGTATCAGCAGCTGTGCCCACAACCTCCACTGACTGGCTCGGACAGAGACTGAGACTTTTTAATGAGAAAAGATAGCAATGTCGACGGCTCAGCCCATTTTCCTCACTTAAAACAATCTGACGAGCTTGAAGTTATCACGGTGCGCTAAAACCCGTGACTTGGAAGCTTGCCAACTGACAAAATAACTTCAATCGTGTGTTCATGTGGAGTATCCGAGTAGTGAACTGAGAGCCAGGCCTCAATGGATCCTTCCTAATGTGGCCTCCATGGCACTCCCACTCCGTGAGATCTGAACAAGGTGTGATTTGACACCTACAGGCGGCTCCGGCGGCGCCAGTTACCTCCGCCCTCTCCCGCCTTCGGTCTTCTTGATTTTCTTGTGACACCAGGCTCAGGTGGGGGGGGGGAGAGCGGTAGAGAGGGAGCGCAAGTCTGCTCTCATCCGCGCCACTTCATAATTGATATTCCCAATCACAACCAACAAGACAATTAGCCCGTGGCTCATTGGTCGAGCGTTCGATTCAATGACCGAGGGTCACGGGTTCGAATCACAGTTGGTCCACACTTGTGATTAGGTATGACTGGCTGTTGACGGGTATTAAGCCAGAACTGGCCATTCCGGTCTCCTTTGTCTTTGTCGGTACTCCATCAGCTATATATATATTCAACTGTTCACACGTCGGACCTCGTTGAAACCAACGGTCGAACTTTCACGTGGTGACCGCTCTGTCGTACTCGAACTCACTAACAGACAGTCTTTTGGTGAGAAAATTTGGACCTCCCTGCAACAGACTAACTGGCAAATCAATTTGCTTCAGCCCACTTTAAGAGGTTACTTGCTTATCATGCTTTCTACCTTACGTAGATTCACTTGCCAACGTCCTCCAAAAACTTCTATGGCTAGTAACACCTAATTGCGTGCAGAGTTGAGCATGCGACAGGAGTTTATAAAGCCCTATACTGTCGGCAGACCCGCACCCATCTACGTGGTTTATCAGATGAAATCATTAACATAAGTTAGCATTCTTCGAGCCTGTTATAAGAGATGGAATGTAGGGAACATTGGACACCGTAAGCACGTGGCTTGAAACTTCACCTGTGTTTAGCGAACGGTTTTCCGCCTTGCAAGTTCAACTTATCCATTTTTATCTGCTGCGATTGTTCGACCAACTGGTTGTCTTTTCCTCTCCCCCCACCCCACCTCCGTAGATCGCGACTACATGTTAATTGTCATACAGGAGGCTGGATCAGAATAGTACAGACCTCTGTCTGTTCGGCAAATCTAATTCTCTCGGTGTGGATGGACACGTGTCTGTGTGTGTGTGTGTACATGTGTCCGCCTTTGGATGAAGCGCAGCCTCCGACGCCTATTCTCCATGTTGCTGCTCTTCCCCGCCTTTCATCTCTCTTGTGCTTTTACTGGTTTGACAATGTTTTTTTGAAATTTTACCACTTCTCCCTCAGTAACATGGGAACTGTCCCGTTTTCCACCTGTTCTCCGGTTTTATCACCGCTTTACGTCTTTCGGGTGTAACTTTGGACCATTTATAATGTAATCTTTTTCTCTTTTTTGCGTCGCTTAGAGATGAACCAGCTGGGATCGACTTTACTTTCAGGTTGCGAAGGCATTTTCAGAACAAATTCCACAGCATGAGGAGCTAGTTTGCATCTGAACAGTCTCGCCAGTTTCTACTCTAAGGGTCTTCGTCGGCACCTCATAGAATAACCGATCCGGTTTAGTTGAAGAATAGAGCGGACATTGGGGTTTCATCTCTTGTTATCTGTTATTGCCGGTTTGATATTGCAACGTTGTATTTATTTCAGCAAGCTGCATTCAATATAGCAGCCATTCTTGCGAGGATGCTTGAGTAGTCATCACGGTGGATTATGCATTGCTTGTCACAATTGTGCTAGGGTCAACCGCATCGGTTAACTACGTTTCCCTAAGCCAATCACTGTCTACAGGGTGTTCCGATGTAGGGATTTCCCTCATCCATTAGATTGTAGGCAGGGGGCTTGCAGCGTCTACATTACGGTTATTGACGCCTAACTGGGTGGCATTTGAAATGATTTCGTGGGAAATTTTCGGCAACAGAGGGTAGGGCACTGGAGCGAGCATTTCAGATTTATTTTCAGTCACCAGCCAGCGATGTCTGGACGCCGTGCTATATATCCAGTATCCGAGTGTATGAATGCAGAGATGAGAACTTTCCTTGGTTGTCAAAATGCCTCGTGTGCTCAGCTCGGTATTGGGCTTTGATTGGCTGATGACGGTAAACAAGCCACTCGCCGTCCTTCTCCGGTAAACCGTATTGATTATTTATTTCTAACCGGCGTGTGACTCTCTTTAGGGGCCATAGGCATTCAGTTCAAAAGACGAAAGACCGATAAAAATGAACAGGCGAGTTTCAGGAAACATTTCAGAAGAAGGGATGATTACTGGTCGAAGTTTTGGTCCTAGGGTTTCGGATTTTCGCTCGAACCAATCACCAGAGACGGTCGTAGAAAAGGGGCATTTAAGTCACAAGGAGCGTGGTATTAATAGGGCGTGGATGCTAGGCAAATACATGCATAGAATAATTTGCAGTGGTCGCATTCGTCGTTGTGGGTCGTATTCGATGTGATGATTGCTTGTCAGTTCATACCAAAATGGTTAATTGCTACGATCTCATCCTAGTGAATTCTTTGTGTGTCGACTACTTGCTGTCACCAGAACCATTGTTCGTTCATGCCCTCCATACGGTTGATAATTTCAGGGCAGACAAAGTCGGAGTGCAGAATATGGATGTGGGAGGTCATTGCGCTTCTGTACGGACTGTGAGCCGAAGAACTATGCCGTTACCAATTCAAAAGTTATCGCTTTATGCGTTAATTTTGGCCTCCTCAAATTTAAAATTCGTGGCCGGTTCCGTTGAATCGCTGCGATTTGAAAGTTGGCGTCATCTATCCATACTGTTGGCACATGTTCGGCTATTCGCGTCAGGAGTAGTCTAATTTCTCCGACATAGTTGCTATGTCCGCGATTGCCCCAGATACTGTAAACGATACTAGGTGTTTTCTGCCGTGACAATGGGTGTGTCGACCTCATGACCTGGCGCTGATGGTTGCCTTCGGCCTTTGTACAACTTTAAGTTTGAGTGGTGCAGTGCAAATTAACTCCTCGTTCTAGTGGTTTACAATCTTCCGTTCCCTAACTGGGACAAAACGGTGCATGTCATTCTCCCCTACTTTATAACTTGCGAGTACTTCTAACTCGAAGTTCAGTGGACTCCACTTAACTGCCCACTCTCGATCGAAAATTTTCGGGTTGATTAGGCAGCTGACAAAGTTATCTGGAATCGCAATGAGATACCGTTTTAGGTCTGTTTTCTTCCTTTGTTGATGGAATGTCTGGCATCCTTCGAGCGGCGTCTATTCTCCTTGGTTTTTCTTGCTACCATGACCCATGGTGTGACTTAGTCAGGCTGCACTGAATCTACGTGGATCCCTAATTTTTTTGTGCTCTATTGTGTCGCATGAATTAGATGGGAGAGTTCGCGCCACCGTGTCGTACGAAGTAGGGTGTAACTAAGGCGAGTAACACTATCACCGATCCCAGACGACTGATATCAAGACAGAACAGGATTTATGCAGGCAATAATAATTGAAGGTCAAACGAACTTAGCATCCAGCACATGCTACGAGTGAAGATAGAGCAGTGTAGTCCATATCAATTATCATTAGTATAGTTAAAGAAGCTTTAGCAGTTAGCTGAAGGCAAGATAGTCTGGCTCCTCAGCAGATTACCCCTACACCTCCGAGACTGGCGGGTGGCGTAAAACGATGCCGAAGGATAGATACAAGTCTAAAAGAAATTGATAACTAGACTCTGGAAAACGAAAATGATGAACACTGCGAGTTATATATACAGGGTGCATCAAAAAGTGTGGACGTGCCTTGTGGCGACAGTGTTGGAGTCGGATGAGGTAACATTTGAAGATAGTTGATATGAAGGAAAAGGGAATATAAGGGACGATAGGATAGAGGGTCGGTAAGGTGAAGCAGCAGTGGGTAGGTGGCCCCATGGCTCATCTGATGGAGTGTTCGGGTGATGTCGAAAAAACACAGAAGGACTAGTGGTCAGGATTTGATGAACAACGACGTGTGGCAGGATAAATGCGCTGTATTTTGGATGGGTGAAACCAGGATATTCGGTAAGGAGCTGCCGAAATGGACTATCAGACTCACGGTCTCGGATGGCGAGTTAGCGAGACAACTCAAAAGAGTGTATACTCCAGACGGTCAGCTTGGTAATATGATCATGCAACCGGTAGTCACGGCAGTCGATCGGAGGTGGTAAGAAAGTCTGCAGCAAGGATTGAGAAGGGGATTTCTGCAACGACAAAGACCCAGGGGAAGAGACGTTGGAGGCCGATACCAGGGAGAGGGATTGAGATAGAGAAGTTGTGATGGGGGAAGAGTTTTCAGCGTGGAGCAAAAGGCCATGGTTCGGGCAACATTGGTTAGCTGGCGTTGGAGGAATGAAAATTACTTGAGCTCCGGTGTCAACTAAGAAACATCTGCCACTCTTACTATTGCAGACTAAAAAAGTTCGACTGCTAGATTTCTCCGAGAGCTAGATCACATTTACTCTCCGACCAAGGAGTTTCCCTGAGAGGACTTATATTTGCAGGGTTTGGGCACAGTAACATACCATATCATCGAAATTCATATGATACATACCTAAGCTTGTCTTCGTAGGGCGAGAGCGATAATGTCGAGCTGGGCCTGCAGATAGGCACAAAGCGGCATCAGTTACCGATAATTGGGAAATCTGTGCCTTGAGCACGACCAGGTCAGACGTGGACGCAGTCTGAGTCTAAGAAACCTGAGCAACCACCGTGGAAGACAGACACTCCACCTCTATCATCCGATCACCCATCTTTGCGAGTTTGGAGATTTCGAAACCAGTTGAGCGAGAAGGAAAGATTGCCTGCATAGAAGCTTCAAAACTGTTCAAATTACATCTTAATAAAATTATCGTCAATGGCCATGTTCCTAACAAGAGCACGCACCCGAAGCAGGAGTTCAGATGGCTTGCGATTGCATAAAGATTCTCCTTCTGCTGGAGCATGATAACGCTAAAAATGGGAACATGAGGTGAGGTTAAGAAGCTTGGCCTTAAGATTAGTATACGGATCATCAGATAGAGGGTCACGTAAAAATGCACTTGGTAAAGGATAGTGGAAGGAAAAACCTCAAAAACGTATAAGGCTTCTTCATAACCTTAGCAGAGTGAACGGTTGCCTCACTACGGAAGAATTAAAGTTTGGGTGCATGCTGCTTAAAGTCGGGAAAAGGCACAATAACTCCATTAAGAGAGCTTGGGTATCTTTAGCATTCATAGAGGGCATTTGGGAGGCAGAATTGAAGATAGGGGACTATATAAGAGAAGGAAATACCGGGAAATAGAATAATGCCGTAACCGTGAACCTCTAAAGGTCACCACTGAAGAAAAGTGAAGGACGCTATCACCGATGTCAGACCACTGATATCAGGGCAAGACGAGATTTATGTAAGAAATAATAATTGAATGGCATACGATCTTAGCGTCCAGCATATGCTACGCGCGAAGCTAGAGCAGTGTAATTCCCGTTCAGTAAAACGAGCAGTTCATATTAAGAAGGTTGAGCAGCTAACTAAAGGCAAGATAGTCTATCAACTCGGCACAAGCTCAGTAATCAGAGGCCAGTGAGTTCGAAGTTCATCCGCTTAAGCTAGATCCGACTGCGGCCAATCGAGGAAGGGATAAATATCGGATGGCGTTACGGCTTTCAGGTGTGCGTGTAACCAGCGCTTCAGTGGCCGAGGGTACATGAGTCAGCGCGGCAATGACGAGTATGAGAGCGGGTTAATACAACATCACTTTGCTTCTGATCTCTTTAAAAGAAGGTCACCAGATTTAGATAATTTCGGGGCACATTGTCGAGCGAAGACAGAGCTTATGAGTAACGTACTGCCCTCCGGATAACTCAACGCATTCTTTAATATAATAAATATGAAGGGGTGGAGAATACCATTATGTGCAAATGTTCCCGACTTGCGAGCCAACGGGTTTATTTGGTAACTCAGTCCTCCTTTCGAAAGATGATCAAAATCTTTTGACTCTTTCTTTATATGAAGTTTATGGAGCCGGTCATCCGAAACAATGTGGGGGCGCGCGTTAGCCACTTGTTCACGTTATGTGGACAATTCATCCAATTTTACACACCACGAAGGAAAGGAAGAGGGAGTCATTCAAACACAGATTTGGCGGTTATGTCGCCCAAGATAAACTTTCAAATCTTTTTCTACTAATCAGAACACGTTAGTAGCTACTTTCTGAGAACTTGTAAACTTGAAAACTTGAATTATGCGCTCTCTCGTGCATGGCATGCGCAGGCGGGTAACTCATCCTTTTTTCGGTCGGTGGGCCAAAATCTTTCCTCATTAATTCAACGAGTTAAGCTTAACTTTAATATAATATTCGGGTACAGTGAAAAAAATATATCAATAAACAGCCTTCACTTTCTCAATTCGCAGTACATTATCGGAAAAAAGCACGAAAAACTAAAACGTTCGGTCAGACATTACTTCTATGAATGCACAATCGTTCATGTTCTATCATTCAAATTTTTCTTAAAGATGCATGATGTTACGCTAGTTTAGCTACTCAGTAGCTGTACTCACATCTATTTGCACCGAATCCATTTCATGTTGTGCACTGCTCTGCTTAGTCTACATTTTTAGGTTATTTGTTTTTTACTTCAAATCGGCAGGTGGCTCGCTTTAAGTGTATGCTAGTATACTGACGCCTGTTGGCCTTTTTTGCCACTGCTCGGTAAATATACTCTGTTTATTATCGGTTACTGTTTAACTCGAGTTTACGAAGTGTGCATGTTCTTGTGAAAAGAATAAATTTACAGCACCCATGGACTAAGATGCATAATCATGAAACGTAATAAGACTCCACTTAAAAGATTGAAACTTTAAAAAATCAACAATTCATAAAAAATAAGCAAGGTGACTACATCGAACAAGTGTCCTTCGTAGTCGTGGAAAAAAAATTGTTGTGAGTTAACGCACATGATTTGCACGTAAACCATGAGGGACACATTCACCGAAAAAAATTCGATGGCTTGCAGAAGGAAGAGCAATAAAGCATGACTTCACGTAAATCGTTCTATACAACGGATCGTGGCTCTATCTTTAGAGCAGTGATAGATTTCGTCAGTTCAAAATGTCCACTCCCTGGGGCTGAATATTTGATCGGCAATCAACAAAGTTTTTCCAATTTTCAACAGATTTTAAATAATAATACTAATAATAATAAACGCAAATTGCTGAGCAACACTCGTTCTCACCCCATTCATGAAGTAGGGGGTAAACTGAAATTTAAACAAATGAAAAACCTGCCTCAAATAGCTCAATCAGTAAAACATTAGCCCCAAGTTCGGGGCTATATCTCGATCAGCCCAGTCTTATGTAATAACACTTACATTATTTTTATAATTCCTCATATAAGATGGAACGGTTTATGATTTAAACAAATGTTCACGCTCTGCTAATTTGGCTAAACTTCGTAAACGTCTGACTTTGACTAGACTGAAATTCATGCGCGGTTATCAATTGTTCCCGTTCTACCTTCACGTTCTATGTCATCTCCCCCGGCATATAGGTTGTCCTGCTGCGCCATATCTTACCGCCCGTTTTATGTCATTTTTCCTATTCCTGCTTCTTTTAATCTGCATATTTATGATCCAGACGGCGCTGAGCGGCCTGTAGACGGTGTTTGCTACTGACTTTCGAGAAACCTTCAGGCCCCGGTAGTACACTGTAGCATCTCAGCGCAAACTTTGCAGTTTTCTCGTTTAATTTTGATCTTTGGCTCTAATGCAGCTTGTATCATGTCGAAAAGACTGCGTTTCGAAATTATGGTTGATCATGTTTGGGGGTGATGGGCAATTCTCATTATCTCTGCCCTTGTGCAATAAACCTCGGTCTACAGTAACCCCCGGTGACTGTCAACAGTTTTCTTCAATTCATACTTCTTGTATCGTGAGCAAGTACTTTGTAGGTCTTACTTGATACAGCTGTGTTGATGACATAGCCGGCCCTGATGATGTTGCGAATAGTGTATCCGAACACATACCTATATGTGGCAGCGCATTTGGACGAAATTAGCACATTGCCCTCTCAAATATTGAAGGTCCAGGAACCACTTCTGTATCTCGAGGAACTCTACCAAGATAATATTTGAGTTAACATCTTCGACGCCCCCAGGTAGACACTGGTGCTGGCTCAAGGTTGGCAACACTAACCAACGTGCAACGTTTGGAAATTGCCTCATTCTTCTTTCTTGCGTGGTCTGAGTTTTTTATGAGGTTATCGCATTTAAGTTGGTATACTTCACTCGAGGGATGGTTCTCAGACAGTGCTGGTCAAACATCTCCCGTTTGCGCTCATCTTCCACCGTCGCGGTCTATCATTCACAACCGTATAGGAGGACCAGCCAAACTAACATCCGTGCTTACCAAAAGGGTCACCCGAGTCGCTATTACGTAGCGTGGCATGAGTTTTGATACTCGGGATCTTTATTTCATGGGTGTCTGTATCGGAGATGTAGGCATGCACGTTGTATTCCTGAAGATTGAGTGCTACCGTACTTTGTCTACTAGGGCGTAGGAGCTTTCGCGCATTCCATCACCATATGCCAAGAGTTCGTTCCCGATTGAGTAGTCCGGTACGATCGGCGGCTCCCACGAACGTCGTAGGAAGGATCGTAATACTGTATTCGGACATTTTTGTGGGGCTTCTTGGAGATTTTGAGTACAGGCGAGTTCTCAGCAGTTCGAATTCGTCTCGCTCACTTGGGCCAAAGGGCCTTATCATAAGGCGGCTGTGGCAAGAAAACTTGTTCCAGGGAAGTTCACGACCGCTATCTTACCTTTATCGGGCCTTTCAGTGTCTTATAAGACAGTGTGCCAGACTTGAGCCCTAAACTTCCTGGTCACGTTTTCGTTGCTGGTCCATGACTGCTTATACATAAGTCCCGAAAGCTTACTTCTTTCACTATCCGCCACCTTTTGCTGCGTCGGGTAACCAGCAGCTAACCTGCCAGAGTCAACAGCTCCAGATCAGACTAATTCAATAAATTCCCTTCCATCTAGTAGATTTGCACCTCAATTAATTAGCTGTCTGATTTACTGTTAGGTCAAACGCTTCTTCTCCTTCCTTTTTTCCACTGTTAATTCACCTTCCTGATTTCTCCTTCCTAATTCACCTTTTGGATATTCAAGAACTCTTTTGTCTTTTTCAGTTGTTCAAACTGATAATATAGAAATGGTCAGTAAGAAGCGGACAATGACTTCTGACGATGATGATGATGACGCCTACTACGTCAGTGTCAAGGACTTGCCTTTTGATATTCTGCGCCAGCGCATCGCTCAGTCTTCGGGAGCGGAGCGTAGAGAGGCCCGAAAGCAACTACTACTGAAAATGGGTGCGAAGCCAGAGAAGCGAGCCTGCATTAGTTACCGTCTCTTAATGGAGAAGAAAAAGGCAGAAAAGTGTTCCGCGATCACAGACTATCGTAATGTAAGCCAGCTGCATTCATTTTCGGACATCATCTAGCGCTGATTTGTAGGAACGTTTCAAAAGGACTACTCTCGAGAGGCAGCTAGGTAAGCACACCAGACGTAAGAAGAATAAAAAACGATCTCGAAGGCTTGGGAAGCGTCCCAACACTAGTTCCAAGTAGGCTGATTCTTTGCTTGTTGCATTTCACTTCTTAGGGGCAAAAACAGCGCAGTCATGAAGATTCCAAAGAATGTCATCAAAAAAGTGAAAAGGGGAAAATAAATATGTACAAATCCTTAGTTGGATTCTCATCTTCACTGTCGTCCATTAATCAGAGATTTTCAATTTTTGGGCCCACTCATGTGCTCTCCCTCCCAGCCAGGTGCTCTGAGCGACTAAGAGGACCCAATAGGTTGAGTGATTAGGTGTCAAAACCATTCAAGTTGTATTTTTGTTACAGATAGGATGCGTGCATACCCCTCTAGTTCACGCTATGGTGCCATAAATCCTCGCGGCCCAGAATCCAAGGTTGCAATGCCAGCCCATCTACGTCTTCCTCTTCGCATCCCCGGAACCCCGTTAATTTTTATTTCTCCCTCGCAGACGCTACCTTCTGATTTCTTAATTCTTCTGGGGGTTTGTGTATATTTAGAAAACATCAAGCCTTCTACGTTAGCCTGGTTGCGTTTACTCTCATGCTGTGTGGAAAGCCTGTTTCACCCAAAGTTTAATGTCTGCATTCGAAAAATTAGTCGAAGGCATGCTGGTTTTCGGGCCGTTGCCCTAGAAGGATTTCACCGTCCTCGTATTCGTAAGATTGTTCATCGGGAACCATCGTTGTTGAAGCATAGATATTTCGGATGAAGTGAACTGCAGGCAATAAATCTGGCACGGCGTCGGTCTCACTCGTCCTCTAGGTTATTATTGATACAAGCGTAACGGCGAGTTCCAGGAAGCTGTCGAGATGAGGTGAGCGTGATCGTGAACAATTATTTTATCCACCCAAAGTTAAGGATAAACACTAAATTTGCACCAAAGATATTAACTGATCAGGCCAATAGGCATTCAGTGGGTGCAGAGTTAAAAAAAACACAATTGTTGTCCTACTGCTTACTTGGCAGGATTAGCGGTTTCCACATTCATGCCTGTTTATCGTACATGTTGTGATGACTGCTTGTTAAATGTCTCAATTTTATCCCCCGTGATAATGACTCGGCAATTCATCCTCTGATACCACAGACAGAAAGACATTACTGACAAAGACAAGGGAAACTGGAAGGTCTATTTCTGGTTTATCAGCCGTGCTCAACCTCTAATGTTGCAATACCTGAGTCTTGGAACACCAACGCCCTAACCATGGAGATAGACTCACTTGTCTTTGGCAGTAATGCTATTCTACTAGCCACCGCAGCTGCTGGTGGGCTCAAGGTACAGCAGGACGAGTGCGTCTTGTAAGGCGATCGCTGAGCGCCCGACTATTGCCCGCTGATTCTGTTCATTAAAACTGTTTAAGCGTGCGTACCCCGCATGGCCAATATCTCTGTACAGGCGGTATCAGCATTTGAGGGGAAGGGGGTCATTGCGCTTGTTGATGTACTGGGGATATGAAACAGATAACCAGTAATGGTGGCTTCTCAGGAATTTTGGCTTCTTCAGACTTTGGGGTATTGTCGGGCACTGTTGAATGAGACGCTACAAGAAATGGCGGCATTCTTCCTAACTGCTGCTGCGTGTTTGGCCATCTGTGTCAGGAAATAATCTCCCAATTCCTCTGAAGTAGTTGCTGTGTCAGCAATAGCGGTTTGTCTTTCTGCCAGAGGTGCTTTATCAATAGACCTCAACTATTACTTGGCACCAGGGGATTTGTGTACAACTTCAACTCTGACGTGAGAAAACACCTTGACTCATGCGAGCACGTGGGTGCTGCGGAGCAGTCTCGTCTGTGCATGCGCCGGTTGGCGAAGTTGTGGCTGCAGCCATTCGCCATAATTTCTCCCGTTTAATTGCGGTGCGTCATCAAGGAAAACAAACCGCTCGTTTTCCCTACATTGTAAATTATGTCCGGTAAGGCGGCATTTACATTCTAATTGAACTTTGATAATTGCTCATCTTCTAGGACGAAAAAGGCATCCTAAACGTACTGAGCCGACAATTTTGACCAATAATTTTGCATGACCAGTGACTCCAACCACTACAGAACCACCTCAGTTCTAAGTTCAGAAACAGGTAAATCCTTTGGCTTAGCTGTAACCTGATTGCAGACTGTTCCGTCATACATGACGTGTATTTTAAGCTAGGCTGTCAAAGGTTGGGACATTCGAAGGGTATCCGTCTCATTTTATTTGCTTAGTAGTAGTTCGATGTATTCGACCGCCAGCTCCAAGGGAATAGAAGTAAAGAGGGATGTGACATCATAAAGTACCATGACCTCCTTTACGAGGAGACTTACTCTTTTAGATTTTTCCAATGCCTTGTTTGCCGAACTGCTCTTTATGTCTGAGTCAGCGGCCAAAATTATGAGACGCCAGAAGAGTCATATTGATAATTCGTAAGTTGCTATGGTGGGACGGAAGGGAGCAATCTCTTTGTGCACTATGAGAAAGCGGTAGCATCAGGCTAAACCGTTTCGTCAACTTTCGCCATGTGCCGGTCAATCGGCGATATTGCACCCGAGTTCTCCCTTTCCAACTACCTAACATTGACTTCACATGTCAACATTTTTGCTGTATTGGTTCTGTGTTTCCTTTAGTAAACCGCTGATTTTCTGAAGGTATTATACTCTACAGAATATAATAGTGCAGCGTTCCTTGCCTGTGGACAGATGATGCCGTCCTTGTTGGCCTTGAGTTCGATCTTGAGGCATACTTCGTGCGGCTTGTGAGGTAGGAAGAGTAACGACTTTATTTTTGGGAAGGCTCTTCGTCTCCTCCATCGTTTTCGTCTGAGGATTGATTCCACCGCTGTAATCAAGCTTTGTATCAGCTGCATTGACCGAGGTTTCATGTTCTGATGCCGGGACTTATTGCTCACCCAAACCCCCCTCTGGTTTTGTGCCAGTTTTCTCCTTTATGAATGACGCTAAACCAGTCAGCTGCTGGAACATGTTCACTAGTGCTGCATCGCGTATGACTCCCTATTCATGGAAACGTTCAGTCGTCCTCCACGGGGGTGAATTTGTACCTATCTCGCCTATGAACTCACAGCATCTGGTCTTCTCTTGGCCAATACTCAGTTGGGACTTGCGAAGTCTCACACGGCAATCTTGAAACTGCAATCAGATTATTCGTCTGCCATGTTGAAATTCTGCTTCTCTAGCCAACTCAGTGTTTACCGGAGTTTGTATGAAACGCATTACGGTAACATATAATTGTCCAGACTGTGCAGAAAGAAAATCTGCGCATACGTTGAGGTCTCTCATAGGGTATGGGTTTACCATCGTCGGGTCAATCGGAGTGTATTGCGCCCAAACGATTTGACAACGGAAGCGAAGAGGTGAGTTCAAGGAAGTAATTGCGAAGAAGCCGACACGATCGCTGCAACAAGAGCGTCAGTTATCCTCTGCGGAGATAGTTTCCTGCCGTTCTCGCACAGGAACTCGCATTACCTGGGATTTGTTCGTCAGTACTCTGAGGATACTATCGAAGTCATCAGACCAGGTATGGCTATTGGTGATGAATGCGACAGTAAGTTTGTAGCCATGCGGTTGTATAGGAGCCGCATTCTAGAAATACGGCGGTTTTGTGCGTTCAATGCCCTTATTTGTTGCAGTCCTGATGATAAGTTTGGGTGTTAATCCGAAACGTCAGGAGAGTGAAATTAATGTTCTATTGATCGCCTTTATTTCTTCTCGTACGGGGATAGATTATTTTGGCTCCAGTCCTCAAGTATTTGGTCTTTCTCCAACCAAACCACACACGTAGTCATATCTGAAAGAACAACTACAGATGATGAGGTGCGTTAATCCTGACTGACATGTCAAGTCACGACCTCTAAGTCACTGTGGACGTTAGACTATATTGACGAGCTGTTGAACTAGATTGTCGTCTCCGTGTCTCTCGGTATATTCTGACAATTAAACAAAATGCAAATCTCGACTAGCAAGTATTTTATTGTAGTACTTGGGCATACGGGGTTCCCTGCTAGTGTGGATTCGTCGGATTTAGCATCTCTAATCAGAGATTCTCCAGCATGCTGCAGGTCCACTAAAATGTCCATTAGATATTAATGGAGGTGATGATCCAATGAAAATGTTACTGAGGGAAATACAAGGTTGTTATAAAGCGGAAATAATCAAACGGTCCACGAAAGCCCAGAAACTTTGGAACTGAGAATTGAAGATGGATTTGGAGACTGACACTGGGGAATGTATCCAATTGTGGTGTCCTCGCAGTAAATCCAAATGGGGGAAGGTAGAGCTGGAGACTACCACGGGGTAAGAAACCAACTTTCCTGCGACTGTGCTACAAGGACACATCATCATATAATCTTCATAACACAGTCCTAGCGGGTCGCTATAGCCTAACTCCCTACCCTTCCTGTTCAACACAACGAACAAAGTTGAGCATTAAGAAAGCCCTTCATTTATATTATTTGGGCTCCTCGGTGATAATAGTCTTAATCACGCTGTTGTTTGACAGTTTCTGCTTAAATTATATGCCCTACAATCCTCGCAGTGAATGTGCCCGTGAGCACTTTGAAGTGCTAAGTAACCACTGCAAATAATGGAGGGGTTTTGAGTTTGTTTTTGTGGATGTTGAAGCCGTTAAGTAGACTGAGTCGGGCCCCCGAATGCATAGAAAGCGATTACCCATCGGTATAATTATACATTTATGTTCCGTGCTTGGCGATTTCCATTGGGAGATGTTCTAGGTCCGACAGCAGTTCTATTGGGACTCTTGATCGATCACAACTTCGCTTGGACTGTGTTCAGTCGCCCTATCAACCTGGCTCCATCATGCCAGC
The DNA here is from genome assembly GCA_017591395.1 of Schistocephalus solidus. NCBI lineage: Eukaryota > Metazoa > Platyhelminthes > Cestoda > Diphyllobothriidea > Diphyllobothriidae > Schistocephalus > Schistocephalus solidus. The sequence continues at coordinate 20,883 of WEDG01014323.1, read as the reverse complement.
CGCAGTCGCCCAAAGCACTACCGTTGGTAGGTACCTAATCCACTCAATGTAACTATTCTTTCTCCGTTCGGATTTTTCACCCAAACTCCGGTCTGGGAAGGGATTACTTGTAGTGACTCGACTCCGCGCGCATGTTACATTGCTGAACCTATCGCGACTACATGCATGTGCGCACCAGTGGTTGTCTAGTCCTCGGAAATCCTGGCTGTCCACACCGGCCAATCAAAGTCAAGGCTGACTCCACTGGATTCCCTTTGACAACTGCGCATAGTCTCACACGTCGGACTTCGTCCTCGTGGTGCCGGACGTGTGCTCTCGTCCGGCTACCAACTTTTTCAAAACCCTCTTCCAATAGTTCTGTACAGAATGCACTATCTTCCGAATTGGAGTCCCGCTTTTTCTCTTCCCATACGGAACCGATCCAGAAAGGTTTTCCCTAAGAATTTAAGCTGTCGTAATATGACCACCTCCGACGACGCGCGTGACTTGACCTCCGACTTGCGATGCGGTAACGACTATCGATAATCTTGTCTTCATCGATTGGCCACAGTCGCCCACATTTCGCGACCAGACGACTAATAAAAATAGCTGGCAGGTCTTACGATGTTATTTGCGTGGCTAGGACGCCGGTGGCTACCGCTTACTGCATTGCGTGTATTCTAAATCACATTGGTAAATCCTTCTGAATTCGAAGCTTTCAAGCTGTTGACCATCCTGCCTCGACATGCAGACGGCATTCATTCTTTCTTAGTACCGCTATGTTTTTTAACCGTTAATAAATAACACGTTCTCCAGATTGACCTCCGACAACGCCTGGATGATCCTTGACTTCATTGATCCAATCCCGATAGTTAACCTTTTTCCTGGGTTTTCTTCCTTGAAGACCATTGCATTATTCAACCCCCAGTGAACGCCCTCGTTGGTCCTCAGTTCCAATAATAGATTGGCACCGTTAAAAATACCGTGTAAAAGTTAGAGTACAGAACACTTGCAAATTCAAGCACGCCTTTTTGGCAGTGTCTAATCGGACGAGAGGTACGTTTGCCGACCTCGGACAGACCTCGTACCCATCGTTTGCCTTTGTGGGAGAGGGTAAATAAAGAAGACTTTGGCGCGAAGAATATATTTGCATCGTTACCCTGTTTTGATTGGAGGAGCTAAGTGAGCCTCCACAGCAGTGAAGAGTGAGTAAAGAAGTAAAAAGAGAAACGGGAGCGAGAGAGAGGAGAATGCTGGAACCATGGCACACACTGAACTCCGGTTATGTACAATTGGAGTCTTCGTGTCCATGACAGAGCACTTTGATTAAACTTCCCTCCTCCCCGGCCGTAGTAGTGACGGGAGGCGAGGGAGTTTTGACGGCGGTGGCAGCGGCTCCTTGTGATCACAAAATGAGATGCTGATCTAGTGGAGTCGGGATCTTGTATGTAGCAAACAGGGAGAAGATTAGTCGCCAGAAAGGCAGAAGGAAGAGACAAATATCGAGCTGCAAACGGAAGATTTTCAGATGAGGGCAGAAGGAAGAAAGGGGGTAGGAAAGTAGCAGGCAAGACAAGCCAGTGGAGGAAGCACACACACATGGTGAATGAGGGAGAGAGGGAAAAAAGGAACAGTATGAGGCAATCAGCCCACCCTGTGTTCTGGTAATGCTCCTGGAGCGAACGTGTGTTCTTGTGTGATTGCGGCGTACTCACCAGATAGGACACGAACGTGATCAAAACAGGATTACTCTTTCATAGGAGCTACTTTTAAAAAATAAGTAGCAAGTCTAATAATAAATAATAGCTTGTCAGCTTGGCGCAAATGTAATTCGGTGATGTGGAGCTGAATGGATACCCAAAACACACGCAGGTGTGTGTGTGTGTGTGTACATTGACGTAGGTAAGACTGCACGGTTGTTTACTGATGACAGACCGAGCAAGAGAGAGGCAGACTCGTACCGCGAAACGGTATCACCCTGGATAGGCCGTGGTGAATGTGTGCGTGTGTGTGCTTGTGTGGCTGAAGGGATGCGGCAAAGGGAGACAAATGCCATTCGTTATTTGTGACGACGACGGCGGCTGCTTCTGTGTCATAACTATTTACGTTCGCATGTACACAGACAGATAGGAGAAAAAGCACCGGAAAGAGTTAGCCCTAGGGAGCATAGTGGTGTGGTTGTGCGTGCGTGTTTTGGTGCACGAATGAAAAATGCAAAACTGAGCGGCGGACGGGCCCGGATGCCCGACACGGGAGAGGCAAGCTATACACACACATTTGATCTTTCCTTCATGGGGTGGGGGAGGATGGCATCAGGAGGCCGTTCCCGCCTCCATTGATGCCGGCGCAGCTGATATGGGTTCTTCACATCGACTGAGGGCGGCTGCTGAGAAGATAATCGGCCTCTTGCGCTCAGGGCAGTCGGAGAATGTAGCGCTGCCGCCAGCAGGACTGTTACTTGTTTCCGTCGTATCCGACTGGAAGAGCTGACTGGAGCTTGGGCCGTTTGACAGACCGGAAAAGAAGCCGGATCTGAGTGGGCTGGTCCCCTCCGCCCTGTCCACTGATATTGACTCGGTTTTCACCGGGGCATCAGCCTGCAAGAAGTTGTTTCTGGTACCTCCGCTGCTGCTGCTACTACTGCTGTCATTGCTGCCGCATCGTGAAGACTGTTCACATGGTGAGGACGCCTCAAAAGTGGTATTGGCTGCGGCGGAAGAGCAGATTTTGCTGTTTGTGTTCTCTGTCGGTTCGCTCTTTACAGACTTCAAGTGCTCAGAAAAGTCCACAGCGGAAGTAATGGGAAAATGCATAGGAAGGGCGCTTTTATCCGGTCCGATCACAGTTTCCAAAAAACTCATCGTAGAGTGAGAGAGCTGGGGCTGTGAGTGTGGCGTTTGCTGTCGTTGTTGTCGGTTTTGACTTGTGAACTCAGAGAGAGTGGAAGGCCAGACTCCACCGCTGCTGTTGCTCGTAGTCGTGGTTGGGGAGGCTGCGGAGGCCGTGATCGTGTTAGAACCCTGTGCGTAGGCGGTCCGAAGTTTGCTGTTGGAGTACTCCCCGAAACCCTCGGTAACCATGATTTCGGAATCGCAGCCACTAGAACCAGCGTACAGACGGGATTGGCGTTCGGAGACGCCTGCTTCGTAGTGACCAGGTAGGATACTGGAAGTAGTCCCACCATTGGTGCTAATCAAGTTCTGCTTCTGCTGCCGATCAGTCCATAGAGTCTCCTTGGTACAAACATTCACATTGGCCCCACTGGCTCCAAGACAAGCACCGTCACCATTGGAGGGAGAGGAGGGATCCGAGCGCAGCTTGCCGGACTGCACCGCCTCATCGTACTCTGTGTCAGTGAGGAAGCGTACGCACTTCTTCTTTCGCCTAGACAAGAAGGAGTAAAAATGGTCAAAGACCATTGTCGATAGCATTCGCGCAGGAAGAGAAGCGAGAAAGAGATCTAGCATTCATGAAATTTTGTTCGACAAGGCTCAGTAGTTCTTTCCGTTTTAAAACTCTACGTTGCTTTATATATATATATATATATATATATATATATATATATATATATATATATATATATATATATATATATATGAATTGTAAAATGGTCATCCCATGAAGTATAATTCAGGTCGTCGTCATCTTCAAATGTATAGTAAATGTGCGGAACAGTTACAATTGTAAACATGTTCAAAAAATCTATGTTGTGTCGTCCTTTCTGCCAATGGCTGTCATTTTTAGGTGACATCCCATTTGGATTGGCTGTCGCCTCTTCCATCTTTTTGAGGTTGCCGTACACGGTGGCGGTTAAGCTATGCGTCATCGGAGTATATGGCCTCCGAAAACTTTTGGTCTTTCTAAGATGAACATGAAGCAACAATGAAGGTTGGGTCCCAGGCAAGTGTGTGCGCAATTTCCAGCGTATGCATGCCAACTTGAGACAAGGGTTCTCGCCTCCTTTCTGCCAATTGACGTTCGTTTATGCGTGTGGAGGCCGATTTTCCTGTCGTACCTCAATATACCCCATTGCAACGGTCACATGGAATCTTGTACACGATTTCTTTTTTATCCAAATAGCTGACTTCGCAGTGAAGTCGTTGGTTTGTGTACCACTTAAATTTTGTGCTTCTTCATGTGTCTTTCAACGGATTTGAACACGTTCATAATGTACGGAATTTTTCGCCAGTTTCTTGGTTTGGACGGGACATTTCACACATCGATTTACAGAAAAAATGCTTATGCATCAGTAATTCTGCATTAACGGAGGAACCACCCTGTCGCTCACCAGCGGAGTACTGTTAACACCCTACTCAATTGAGCTAAAACGCACTGTTCTGTTAATGAGCTCTATCAGAGCGAAATTAGTTATTTATTCAAATTTTTTTACAGAAATTGTTATCCAAGAGATTTTTTACGTCGATGAATGAGACGACAGGAGTTAAAAGAAAAAACTAGGAACTAGATTGTGTCGATCAACTGCCCAAATGAAAAAAACCGGCCAACACTTCCGTACATTATGAACGTGTCCGAACTCGTTGAAAGACACCTGCGGAAGCATCAAAACCAAGTGGCGCACAAACCAACCACTATACTACGAAACTCCAAGGATAGTGTTGGATATTTGGATAAAAAAATCATGTATAAGATTCTATGTGATAGTTAAGTGCGGCATATTGTTGTAAGTCAGGAAAATCGGTCTCCGCACGCATACACGAAAATCAATTGGTAGTAAGAGCTTAATAATTTCTGACATTATTCCTTGACATAGTCAGATCTCATATGGCAAAGATTGTATACCGCACTCCCAACATGGGTACTGACTAAAAGCCCAGAAATGTGTTTCGCCAATGTTTCTGCTGCTGCATGACGCAGCAACGAAGGGTTCGGCTCTTCCGTGGGCCCCCTCAGTGTTTTCTATGCGGTTTCTGGCATATCGACTGCAGAGAATAATCGGGAAAATACTTTCTGGAATAATTTAGTGCAGGACATAATGTTAGGTGATCCGGACATGCTTTTTATGATCAGACCCTAAATGTAAATGAGCATTTGGGACGAAGCAATCAACTACAGTGGAATTACCACGTAATGCACATGCTCCAAACACGTAGCACTACAAGTAGTATGAATCTTATATGGCACAGATGATATGCCATACTCCCGACATAGGTTCTAGCTAAGAGGTCAATCATGTGTTTTTCCGATGTTTCTGTTGCTGCATGATGAAGCAACGAAGGGGTTCGCACCCTCAGTGTGTCTCGCAGTGTTCTTTATGCGTTTCTGACCCTTAAACGTCTTGTCATGATTACTTAACTCCATGCCCTGCACTCAATTATTTTTGGAAAAAATACCTTGATATATATATATATATATATGTGATAGTATGCGTCTCACAGATCTGGTCAGGAAACATGTATGTCACGCTCTGCCTTGGAGCCCACTTTAGAGCCATCGCAGGCAGTCACATAGCGACTTGTGGTATCGATGATATATATACGCTTCAAAGAATACTCTCAAAAACAAGGAAATCAGGATAAAAAGAGAAGCTGAGTTCAAATTTCAAGTTCTTTAAGTCTGGTTTGTACATGGGTGACTGCTGATGGCCAAGAAGCTAGAAAGAAGCATCTCAGTTTTCCATGCCTTTTTCGTCTTTCCTGGCTTTATCAGTACTAGTCGGTACGCCACTGCCTAGGGAGGGGTAGGGGGGTTCCAAGAAGCAACGTGGTGAGCATGCCCCGTACATTGTCCTCTTAAGTGATACCGAAATCATGGCGACGTGGTCTCTATCCTTAACCAAATAATCTAGTAAAATCCGATGGTTGAACCCTGATACAACTGCAAATTCTGTTTGTTCTTATGAAAAAAGAAAGCTAGCCAAACCAAAGTGGCATAACTGTTATCACTTTTGGACTAAAGGCCTGATGAGAGAGAGGTTTCTTAAACAGCTATGTATTTACTTTAAAGCCATAAGAAACTACGAAGTGTTCCACTGACTTTCGTACTGTTGATAAAAATTATACCCTGAATCGGTCTTTACAGAGGTAAAATAGGCGCAGTGAGTACCTGCAAGGTTTGCACCATCGACTCTGTTGTTCAAGGCCGAATCGAGCACGGCATTTTTTTGGATTACCCAGATCAACAGCTGCGGCTACAGCCACGACCGAGTTCAGTGAGGAGTTTTGGAAGTAGTTGCCTGCAGAGTTCAGGCCATCCAGACCGTCGTAAATCTCTCCACCGGGTCCACGACGATTAACTGAGTTGACTGCTGCTGCCGCAGCAGCGGCAGCAGCGGCTGCTGCCAACTTTCGTTTTCTCTTTCGTTTTGAGTGAATGGCGTAGTTGTCGCGAGCCGACCACCCAGGGAAGAGCTGTGTAAAATTAGTTTAAATGATTTATTTACTTAAAAGTTAGTTAATAGTACGAATAAAATAGATATAACTGTGAAGAAGATCTGCGTCGGGAAGCAGGAACTGACGATAAATATTCATGGCTAGCGAACACGCGAGTACGATAACTAAGCGATATACCACGTGGTCAGGATTCCAGTTAAACCTGTCTCCTTGCACAGTCTCAGGGGTAGCGCGTCTCATGTGCTGCCACAATAGGGGTTAGAGTTCGATCGCCGCACGCCAGTGCCCAATGAAGCTAACGCGGCCATGCCTAGGGCATACATTTGAAAATTGACTTACTTTGCATCTACCTTATCTTTTTTCCCACCCTCACCCTGTCTCCATGGCAATACAAAGTCAATATGACCGGAGCGCACAGTGGTCCACAAGACTGAACAGCCAGACTACGGGTGCCACACGCAGGGAAAAACGATACTTATTTATTTGCATCTTTTTATTTAATACAATATCCTAAAAACATTAATCCCCTTCCAAATACTGTCCACGTGATGGCATGCACTTGCCCCAACGGGTTTTCCCCTACACCTTTTCACATCTTTCCTATTCTTCGGTACTACTGCAAGTAAATACCTTTAGAAATTTTTTCATAAATAGAAATTGTTTAGTCAGGATTTTCATTGCGCGCTGATTTTCCCTTGTTTGTATCGTTCTCACCCTATCTCCCCACTTCCATATATCTGTAAGCTGTTTACCACACATTTTGGCTAGCCTGTAATGAGACGAAGATAGTGGTTTGCGTGACGCTAAAGCCTCCGTCCAACGCGTGTCACATACGCCTGTGGCAATAGCCAGTAACTCACGCAGACCCGGCGCTACGAGGAAAATGCATTTGGGGAGATAAGGTAATGCCCGTTTTGGTACAGAGCAATGGGGCAATTCATCGAATTAACAAAGTACTCCATAGTACGCACAAAAACCGCTACCTGACGGTGTATCTCTTTCTCCTTTCGCGCCATTTCATAGTACTTCGATTGCTCCGGCTTTGAGAGTTCATGCCATTTTTTGCCCAGGATCTGGTTTATTGCAGCGGACTCCTTCAGGGTACATTCCTCCTGGATCTTAGGGCGCATTTCTTTCATGAATAGCATGAAGGCGTTCAGAGGTTTCTTGATGTGCACGCGTTTGGTTGTGCCAGCGGAGTTTTCCATGTTGATTTCCCGGCGATACTGTGCCAGCGCTCGTGATTGCAGTGCTGAACTGTTCGGAGAGGCGCTAGTAGGGGAGGTGGCCTTGGCTGAAACAGGAGACATAGGCGGTGATTGTTCCATGGAGGAGGCGAGTCCTGTAGGAGATTCCGGGGAGCACTGTCCACCGCCTCCGGAGGCGATCCGCATAACCTTTGCGTCAGTCAGTTGCTTGCGGGATTTCGGACTTCGGTTTGCACTGTTGATGAAAAAGGGTGAGTTCCGAAAGCATTCCGGATTAACAGAAGGCAAAAAACTGCTGACCAATTTATTTAGAATGGGGCTGGGAACTCGCTTCTGCATTCGGCAGACTAATAACACCCTAGAAGTAGTTCGTGAACAGTCAGAAAAGATTATAAAGCATAAAGACCAGTCCACAAAAGCAACAAAATGAGTTATCTATTACTGAGTGTGCCAGAACATTCATACTATTGCAAAAATGGGTATTTTTGTTAATGTATAGAGCATCACCCAAGGTCACATCTGTACTATTGGTGGTCGCAATCAAAAGGCCCCTGTTAAAAGAAAATTCGGCGACGTGTGAGTCCACTGAGGAAATGGAGCACAGAAACACCTAAAAACGGGAAGGGTGCTAATACCAGTTTTATCCGGAGGGTATATGGGCAAGGCAATTAACGGGGGCTGCGGAAGACATGCAAAATAGTCGCATTTCTAGCACGAGTTTCTTATTACTCCAATGAGTCGATGAAACTGACGCGCAAGTTTAAATGTGCAAACTAGAGGCGTGCAAACGGGCGAAAACAAGAAATCCAAGGTAAGTGGTTAAAGGTTTTATAGGGTGACCCGGTCTGCGGCAGGCAAATTACACCCTAATCCTGACTTTAAGTCTTGAAATAACCCTATTCTACAACCCGACCCTGACCTTAAACGATCCCCTAAACCCTTTAATAGGCTCAGTCAGCAACATAAATATAATATTACGTGTCTACCTAAACCAAATAAGTAGGCATGATATGCCAATAAAAAAAAAAAATGACACGTTAGATCATCGCCAAAAATACAAAGAAGTACATGAATAAAAGCCTATGAGAAACGCTCCCCAACATTAGCTATTCGGTGTCTTGACAGGTCAGTAGGTTTTAAAATACTATGTGAATAAGTTTCGAAACATACACATACTTCTTCCGTTGACCTGAAGTGATCACGAAGTAACAGCACTTCAAAAGAGTACGAATAGCACAAACTGCATGGGGGCTTTTGTTCCTGTGCCATCTCTATCGGTGAAATCAAATGAACTCTTCTTTTCTTTAATCAACTAAATTTCTACCAATACAAAAACTGAAGAACGGTCCAACAAGTTCGTGAAACACGTCATCGGATATTACGTATTTAAATTGATACGAGTCGCCATTTAACAATATTTCTTAGAAGATATTAAATGAAAATTTAAGTAACAATATTTTAAAGGTTCCTGTACCCATACCACTTTATTATATCAGTTTTTGCAAGGAAAAGGAGTATGTTCTACTAAAACCTGATTCTACTAATGTGACACCGTTTATGGACACTTCCGCACTTATGATGCTTCTGGTGCATTCTTATTTAACTGAACGTCGTGTGTTACTTGATTTTTGTTGCGTTCGATGCGTTCGCATCGGTATCAGATTGAATATTCATTTTTCTTTAATTTATGCATATTTCATGGGCCAGGTCATCAATAGTACAAGGCGATCACCAAAAGTTGGCATCATCTGATTTTTTGGTTCCACCCGGGTCCATATGTCGAGTATCGGATCAAAATGGTGGCACTCTCGTTATTGCTTTGGCTGTCGGATGAAAGGTACTGCTTATCTCTACTGCCAGTGACTTGGCGCATGCAATCGGGTTTTTTTGTGGATGGCAGACAGATTATCCACCATGAGGTACGAGACCGGCCAGTTCGCCTTATCTCATAACATTGTCTTATCCCTGAATTTCGCTGTGTTCTTTAAGAAGGAAGTACAAACGCTGATGTAACGGGCCTCTCTGATAGTTCTGAGGACACCTTTATTGGTTCCTTGCTCTGTAGAGGGGGTGGAGGTCAACAGGACGTCCCTAAACAGGGCTGCTCGGGCTTACCAGGCAGCTGCGTGATTCCACTAACTTTCCCTTTGCCCTGTTACTTCAGTTAAAGGTTGTCAGAGGGCGAATGCTCTTAAATGAGAACAGTGTGCAATAGGCATTATGTGCGCAATGGGATCCGGACGACATCCAATTATAAGATGATTTGTTCCCAAGCCGGTGAGCTTAGTCTGCCTGAACAACCAAACCCTGGCATTCAGCAGTATGGAGTGCACCAACTTGAAACGATGCAAAAAAGCAAAGTAAGCCGAGCGGGAAAGAATGGTAGGCACTAAAAAGACTGACCTTTTCAAGCTGGCGACCCCACTGCCGCAGTCGGAGTTGCGAGAATTTCGCGAAGACAGCGTTTCCCCAAAGAGGGCGGCGTGTGGTTGTCGTTCGGCGTAGCCTCTACCACCTCCACCAGCACCACCGCCGTTGGTGCTGCCCCCACTGACGCCACTGGTGCGGGAAGCGGCAACGGACAGGGTGTCGCGCGAAGTGGGTGAGAGCACGGAATGGTCTTTGTGCGAAACTACGCTTGCTGATGCCGGTTGCAGCTGGGTGTAGGTAAGAGGTGAGTTGGCGGATTCAGAGCCGACTATCAAGGGCGGCCCGGAGAGATGATGCGCAAAATGGCCAGGTGAAGATTGTAACATGTTGCTTTTGTTTTGGCTGGAGAACAGGGGATACAGACACAAAAATGGCAATTTTACTTAGCCCTGGACGGTAGGCATAGCTAGCTAGCTAGCTAGCAATATAAAAAAATGCCTACCAGTAGGCGGCAGCCGCGGCTACAGCTGCAGCTGGGGAGGCCGGCGAAAGTGCGGAGAGCAGGGAAAGCGCAGAGGAGTGGGTGCCCAGACCGGCGGGACTGTCCGCGGGCGTTTTCAGCCGACCAGACAAGGAAACGGAGCTGAGGTCAGCTGGGGAGGCTTCGTCAGTTCCGGCAAGTGATCCGTTTGCAGTGGATACGGACAGTTGGAATAGACTGGCCGGGGCAAAAGGTAGCGGTGAGGAAGCGGAAGATGAGGCAGCCGAGGAGGAGGCTGCAGCGGCCGCCTTCAACCGTGATAAGAAATGAACTTGGGCAGCGGCGGCCGCAGCAGCTGCTCGTTGAGGGACGTGCGAGAATAAACTGAAATTTTAACAGAATAAGTACTTGATTAAATATAGTAGTAATAAATGATCCAGATAAACTATCTGGTCTACTAAACTTTGTGGGCTTTTAAAGTTGATTGGGATTGTAATCTATACACAACGTGAGGCATTTAAGATAAAAAATTAGAATATAAAACAAGGCTATACTGTTCGAGGCGGGTGCTGTTGATGTGGAATGAACGATGGCCTAACCAACAAAGCTCTACTTGCTTGTCCTAACAGGCACTGGACCGCGTTATTGCTGCTATCGATAGGGGAATTACTTACGATAGATGCAGTAGCGACAGTTTGGGAGTAGTGCAGCACACGTAGACTCGAAAGTTCTGCAGTTCCACTGCAATCCTTTTTTGTCCGAATAAAGTCCTTCTTTGACAGAATTTACCTGAGCAGAATCTTCCAATTGTCAAAGTGTTAAATTCAGCTTTCTGGTGAGACTTCGAGTTGCCCACATACACTCTCCTTCAATGTTGTCAAGTTGACGTAAAAAAACAAAAGGAGGCTTCTGGTTTTTTTGGAATAAGACAAAAATTTGATTAATAGCTGATTCTTGACATGAATAATGTCCTTTTGTCTACGGATGCCTATATGTCTATAAGTCGCTTTTAAATATTCTGATGCTTGGTTTCGGTTTCAAGCCCTTTCAAATGTTCACAGAAAAATACGTAAGTATGAGTGGTACCGAGATCTGTAAACAGTTCCATTGTGTAAGTCGCTTATACCCACGGGTGTGCAATGCTGACGGAATGTAGAAGTCGCAATATATCCACGCTGTCAGTCAGTAGTAGTAGTAGTAGTAGTAGTAGTAGTAGTAGTAGTAGTAGTAGTAGTAGTAGTAGTAGTAGTAGTAGTAGTAGTAGTAGTAGTATAAAAACACCGTTACCATAGCAATGAAAACTACATGGTGGTGGTTATGATGTGTGGCACCATTGGGATGTGTATCCTCCTCCATTGTATCAGTATTTTCAGCTTCAAAGGCCAGTGCATAGATACGGAGGTGGTAGCAGTGGCGATTCTAACGAATTGATTGATAACCGCAGGACCGACCAATAAAAAAACCTTACCCATCACAGTAATAATGCTAATGATCATGACCAAAATAGTAATCATTATAATTGTCCCCAGCACTACCATCGTCCTCATAGACTACAGTCTCGTGGTGGATGGAAGAAATTAACTTGAGAACTTAACTGATCCCAGGTCCAAAACCCTACCCAAAACCAAGAATTTTACTTTACTGGCAAAGTAAATGGCCTATTTGCACAAAAAATCTTTGAGAAGTGACGGTTCAGACTTGCAACATCACCATGGACTGAAACCAGTGAAACTCTGAGCAGATTCTTAGAGTTTCTTTTTAACGGAAAAAACGTAAGTGCAGCCGCAATACCGGCTGGCGCTTGACATAAGTTGAATTTAATGCATACGTGGTCAACTGTCGACCCTTGACTAAGCAGGGGTCCAACCGCCTACAGCATTCATATGGGAAAGATCTCTACTTAGGTCGGCTGACCAGTCAAGTAATCTAAGAATAATACATAAAAATATATCAGTTTTGCCAACTTTGCGTCCTCCTTGACGTTTTTATTTGAAATGGACGAATATTTATGTCTTAAAACGCCGTTTCGTGATGCTGCTGGCATAGGATGCGATGCGGTCCATCTCTGTGACGCTATTTTACAGATTTTCGAAGGCTTCTTTCATTGGGTAGAAAGAGATGCGGTGTTTCAGTAAAAATGAACTTAAAAGAGAAATGAGGTTTTAGATAAAGCAAAACAAATTTAAAAAGTGAACATTGCAATACCTTGTTGCCTGGAAAATGCAGTTTACTACATGCAAGCGAAAGCCAGTAGCCAACAGAGTTAACTAGGGGATTCTTTTTCGATCCCAGACTCCGACGATGCATTTGATCACACCGGTAGGTCGCCACTGTCACCGTGCGGGCTTCTGAAACTGAGCCGCCACCTTTTCTGCTCTCTATTTGCATGTGAATTCTCTTCAGTTGGCCTATTTAACCCATTATATACAAAATTTGTACCCTATTTGTTTATTCGAACAAGAAAATGAGGTCATCAGCGCACGACACTGGCACCGTTTTGGAAAGAAGTCTAATTTGGTCGATATTTTGAGACGCATTCAAGGACGATTATTCATAATGTCAATATATGCATTCTTCGGGCAGTTGTTTGTGATCTTCCCATGTTCTGTTGTTTGTTTGCCCAACCTTATTCACGGTGAATGGAGGACATTTTTTGCTGAAAGTTTTGGAATTTTACTTTCAAAATGGAGCGTAGCTCTCTCTCTCTCCCTCTCTCTGGAACAATCATATGATGAAAAAAATCCAGTTCGGAGAAACGGAAAAAACTGATGAGAGCAGGACCGTAAGGCATCAGCGAGCCCTACCACGACATTTCTGGAAAATCTGAGAAATGAATTCGGACCAGCTGGATCATTGAACCGTAGCTTGTTCGCCACGAGATTTTCTATTCAAAGTCACGTATATTAATGCTCTACAAATCGGTCCTGGAGGCAGACTGGAATACGAATGTCCAAGCCCTCTCCTTATAAGACATTTCAACCGTTGGTTTCGACGAAGGCCACCGCATTTCTCACAGCACGTTGGCGCAGGGACGGTGCCTTGCTTGGCATCTACCGCACTCTCTCCTCCCACCTCGGCCCGGTGTCATGACAACGTCAAGAGGCGAGGTCGGGCAAGGATGGCTGGAACGGGTGGAATCGCTCCTAAGCGTGCCACAACACTTGGCTCAGATCCTACGTAATTGGAGTGCCATAGAGGCCACATTAAAAGTAAACCCTTGCAGCCCGACTCTCAGTCGAGTTATCCTGTCAGTTGGCAACCTTTTTAATTCAGCGGCTTTTAGTGCACCATGAAATCTTCAAGGGCGTCTATAGTAAAGAAGATGCCCTGAACTGCCAAGCTCACTCTCTATTTCCATTCACAGGCTTCAACCGCGGTCCGAACAGGTCAGTTGCCTGGTGTGCGGAATGGACACAGTTGCTGGCACAATTAATAAACTCATCTTCGCGTGTAACTTATATGACCTGCTCCACCTCTAAAACACAAACACCAGGATTTCCCACAAAAGGATGTGAGTGGCACACTTCTCACATCTGCGTGAGAGTGCCAGAGGTCACTCTGACAGGGAGCCATTGCAGCCTGACTCTCCGACCACCAGCCGGCAAACACACACGATAGTTCGACCGTCGATTTTGACGATGTCCACCGTATGCTCCACGGAAGGGTGGTGCAGGGACTGTGACTTGCGCGTGATTTAGTTTAAAGTGATAGTAGACTTGCGTTGCAGCTACCGCACTCTCTCCCCCTCCCCTACCTGAACCCGGTGTCATGACAGAGTCAAAAAGACCAGAGGCGAGAGAGGACGCAGGTGGCTGGCACGGCCGGAGCCACCCCTGGGCTATCCACCACACCTGCAAACACACTACAACTCGACCGTCGTAGTCCGACGAAGTCCGCTGTATGCTCCACGGAAGGGTGGCACAGGGAGGGTGACTTACGCGTGATTTAGTTTAAAAGTGATAGTACACTTGCACTGCATCTACCACACTCTCTCCTCCCCCACTTATGCCCAGTGTCAAGACAGAGTCACGAAAACCGGAGATGGGACAGGTCACAGGTGGCTGGCGCGGCTGGAGCCGCCCCTGGGCGTACCACCACACCTGGCTTAGATCCCACGGAGTGGAAGTGCTATAAAGGCCACACCATACTCACACACACACTGGGCTGCCTGCGGGGCCAGTGTGCAATCGTCAGTTGAGAACCTTCCAAGACACGGCCTTTAGCGAACAGTAATGGTCTGAGGCTCGGATCACAGAGGAGCCACATGGGGAGGAGGCCGAGCCTCTGCATATACAGAGAAGTCATCACGCGTACTTGAATGGTGGCGATGCGTTGACTGTCGCCGCGGCAGCCAGGGGACTAGACAACCAACTGGAATGTTGCGAGGTGGGTGTGCATGGATGGTTGCTACTGCTGCTGCTGCTGCTGCTGCTGGCACTGTTCTGATTGCTGCCGATGCCGGTGGTGCTGTTGACGTTGGAGGCGCCGGGCGCCTCGCTGGAAGGCGGAGAGAAGAGGGAGGCCGCGGCTGCAGCGGCGGCGGCGGCGGCCGGCGATTTGTCCATACCGCTGCCGTTGCCACCACCACCAGAGCTGCTGAAGGAAGGCGAGCGTGGGTAGAAGCTGCCCCAAACTGCCGCCGCGGCGGCTGCCGCCAACTGGCGCTCCGCGCCCGCGGTCACCGCGGAGGCAAAGTGCGGCGCGTAGGCAGACATTGCGCCGAAATGAGCTGCTGCCGACATAGGCTGTGGATAGGTACCCATCCCGTAGAGACCTAAAAAAAAAAATGGGATATGCGAAGCGGTGAGTTGGCTTATCTAGGGTTGTTTGAATAGTCAGTCGTTGAATAAACGGATATATTTGTCAATATATAAATCTGAATGGTGCCTGAGCTTCAACGCGTAGAATATATTCGTGCCAAAAAATATATAGTTAGCATAACTACCGATAAAGACAAAGGAGACTAGAATGAAAGTTCCTGGCTTATTAGGCGTCACCAGCCAGTCATAACCAACGCCGGTTTTTGCGGCACCCGAGGCTCGAACTCATGACCTGTGGGTTAGAAGTCCAACGCTCGTGCCACGAGCTCGTTGCCTTGCCGGTTTCAATCGGGTAGGCGCTCACCGATCGGTTAGTGGACTCACTCGTTAATGGAAATCCCTCATTCTGCTTTGCGTGGGGCTCACTCTCAAGCCCTGCCAGCAGCACAGCGGCTAGGGATATAGGCAGAATGACATTACCGACAAAGACGAGGGAGACTGGAATGGCCATTTCTGGCCAAACATAACCCCGACTATCAGCTGCGACTGGAAGCAAAAACATGCGCTTGTACATATATCTGATTGAAAATGCTTGATAAGTCATCAATAGCCACTCCGATCTCCCTTCTTTTTGTCGTATCCCTTGCATTCTGAAAAAAATCAAACACAAGGGGACTGAGATGACCATTTCGGGATTATTAGTCATCATCAATAGCCCTACCGAAAACTCGGTTTTGCAGCTATTGAGGCTCAAGTCTGCACTTTTTGGATATTATTCGAACGCTCTAAACATAGAGACATGAGCTCCTTATCCTGTTGGATTCAAATCCCTAGTGTTCTAAACTTGGGGTTGGGTATGACTGTCTGATGACGGCTGATAAGCCAAAGATGAGCACTCTAGTTGCTATGGGTATTCCCTCCAGAATATATTTATGGTAGATATGCGACCACCTTCGCGGGCTCTAGAGTGAGCCTCAAGGAACAAAGGGAAGAGCAGGATATATAAATTGGTATCGGTTATCAAAGACATGGAAGCAGGCTCGCAGGTTTCTTATGCAACCTTCGCAGTATTTCCTTAACAACATTTGTAGTAACTACGCTTTTCAAACTCTTCAGACTGCCAATCGTGGTCAAGCGAGGAAGCTTAATCAGTTCAACTGCCGTCTGCTGAGATACTTTTGACATTTAATTGCTAAAGCAGTTATGGAATCGACCTACATATTCGGCATCCCTATAATCTTACAGCGAATGCAAGTTCTATAGAGTGGATGAGGATGATTACCGAGGATCTGTCCGAGCAAAGCCCTTATGTCAGTTTTGAAACCTATTCCGCCGGATACGAAGCCGAAACGAACGCTCCAAGGTCTAAGGATCGATCAAGGGTCTTAGAAAATTCCCGCACAGGGTCGACGAACATAACCGCAATATTTAAATTCAAGCAAATAAACAATGCCAGTCAGAAGCGTCAAGAATGCAAGGTTCGAACAACTTTGGCCAGCCATGCCTACATTGAATCCTCCTTCCCCATTTAACGTTTCCCGGAATCCCGAGACCAGAAGTGACCTTGGCAGACACCCTGGAACGCTCTGCACTTGATCCGCCACTGGGTCGTTTTTAATTCAGTGGCTAGCGTCACAGACACCAGCAGTAGCAGTATCAAGCCCCACCGTCAGAGTCTTTTCGGGCCTTACTTATCTGGGTTGGACATTTCAGGATCCCAAAAACGTCAGAACGAAGGTGAACCATTCCTTCCTCGTCGAAACACGTCATCTTCGGTCTAGCCGGGGATACTGTGGCAGTCCGTTTCCAAACTCGCCACCACTTTTGCACACTGCTCTTCCTGTCCGCCTCACCCTCCATGCCAATTCGCCTCTAGGGGGAACACGCGAGACTTGGCAATAGTCTCATGTGACGTCGAAGCTAGTCGATGTTACCTCACTTGCTGATTCGCTGCAGGTAACAAAGACGCATGCAAGGGTTGAGGATTACGAATCTCGACGGCAGACACGGACAAGACAGTTCGATTCGAAAGTCGTAGGCTGACGATGTCCACCATAGGCTCCAAACCATGGTGGTGCAGGGACGGTGACTTGCGCGTGGATTAGGTTTAAGTGATAATATACTTGCTTTGCATCTACAGCACTCTCTCCTCCTCCCCCACCTGAGCCCGGTGTCAAGACAGAGTCATGCAGACCGGAGATGGGAGAGGGCGCAGATTGCTGGTTCGATCGGGGCCACCCCTGAGCGTACAGACACACCTGGCTCGTATCCCACCGAGTGGGAGTGCCATAAAGGTTACACTAAGAAGGAGTCACTGCAGCCTGGCTCTCAGTCTGCCAGTCAGGCACTCCACACAAAGCACACATTGGACTGACCACGCGGTACGAGTTATCCCGTCAGTTGGCAACCTTCCAAGCCACGGCTTTTAGCGCACCGTGATAGTTTCAAGCGCGTCAGATTGTTTATAGTGAGGAAAATGCGCTCAGTCGTTGACCTCACGCTCTCCCCCACCCCTGCCATCAGAACACCGTCCAAGCCCGTCAGTTGTCTGATGCGGAAGTGGTTGCAGCTGCTGGTGACTTCATCTACGCGTACTACGCACACGACCTGGCCCCCCAAACATAAGCACCAGGATTTCACACAACAGGTGGTTGAACGGCTTACAGCTCACATGTGTGAGATAGCCAGAGGTCACGTCAAGGAGCCATCGCAGCCTGTCAGACCACCAGTCAGCCAGTCCACATAACACACATTGGACTGACTGTGAGGTCTGGGTTTAATTGTCAGTTAGCAACCTTCCAACCCACAACGATGATCTCTCGGTGATATCCTCAAGCTCAGATCACACATGCAGCAGAAGAGCCATAGGAAGAAGGAGTCGAGGTTCATTCTTGCCTCGAAATCAGTTATGCAGACTGAGAGCATGATTTTGGGGTGTTGCATGTGATCATGTGAGGTGCATAGGTTGATGAGGAGAAATTTAGTGTCAAGGTATAGCCGGTGGTGTTCTACCACAGATTATCATGGAGACACATGTCACCTAAGAGGCCCATGTGGTGTGTGAATGTGCGTGGGCAGTGCGGGCCAGTTGAATCGGGTGCGGCGGGTGTATGTGGGTGCTCCTGGCACTGGTTCCCCGGTCTCTGTGCGACGGATTCACAGGTGACCGATCAGGTCGATGTGTTATGTGCATGTGCAGTGACAATGAGGGCAGGATAGGTCAGGAGGTGCTGAGTCGGGGAGAGGCTCTGCTGCTGGTACTGGTTGTCACGCTCATGGGAAGGCTATAGGAAATGTTGATGGGTGCACAAGATATGTTGGCATCGCAGTGGATTCCACTTACGTTGATGCGCATGTAACCAATCAGGCCTACGCACCTGCGTGCCCCTTCAACGCGCTCACCTGCCTCCATGCGGGGGCAGTGAGTGCTTTGGTGGTGGCGGTCTCTGCTTTGTATTGGTGTTCCAGGCACTGGTTCACCAATCTTTGTGCGATAGATTCGACCGACCAGGCCGATGTGTGTGTGTGCGATTGCAATGAGGACAGGTTAGTACAGAGTTCCCATCGCTGGTATTGGGGGCGGTGTTGGAGGTAGCAGGTGGCAGGTAGTCCGAGGTGGCTACTGAGGTGGTGTGAGGGGGGCAAGTGGTGTTCGTCGCCGTGATCGGCGCAAGGGGTGGAGGATGGTGTCAGCGATCGTGGGCGGCGGGGCATCGATGGAGTTGCTATCACTGGTTTGGATGGTCGTCGTCGTCGGCTCTGAGGCAGGTGTGGCAGAAGATGTTACTGTGAGATTGTTGTGGCATTCAGTTCGATTCGCGCGCGGAATGTCCGTTGACAGCGTAGACATGGACACAGACACATTTGCCTGAAGAGGCAGCTTGAGACAACTGCTTGCAGAGCTTCTTATACGCTCTTTTTCCCAGGAGAAGCTCATCCCAGCAAAGCTTTACTTCTTATTTGGGAACCTTTGTGTTGTCGGCTATCCAAATACCATGTGCGGCAACCAAAGTCCTCAGTTTGTCTCCAGCGTCACTCAAACAGTAAGACGGGAATAACCAGCAAAAGCGCATAATAGTCAGACTAAATCACATTACCTGCAACAGTCATTGCCAATTACGATTAGATGGTTGCCAATGTCGACTCATCCTGTATACTAGTTGGGAAAGAGTCCAGATCTTTCAAAGGTTTCCACGCAGCCCTTCCTAAAGAAAGCGGTCTCATGCCAATCGATGTCTTTTGGGACAGGTAGGACTTTTGGATGCGGTGGTTTGTTGTCGGTGTGCGTGCACCTCAGAGGCAAAAAATATCAGGCGGATCAGGGCTCACGTCCGCAAATCAAAACTACATGAAGTGGACCGAGTGTACACGCATGCACAGAGGGAGAAGGAGAGAGAAAGAGAGAGATACGCAAAATTTTGTGATACATAACACAGGAGATAAATGGCCGTCTGCGAGTGCACACACACACGCACGGATAGTTTTTCCATCTCTCCCCCCACCCTGATGGGTGACAGGTTTCGTGAGCCTTCAAATCTGCGCCGACTGGGAATATTACCGCCTACAAAACGGGCAGACATTTTCAGGCGACGTCTGCGCCAGGAGCAGCGTCTCTGAGGGGTTGGGTTGGGTTGCCAACCTCGTCCCACCCCCTCCCCAGCTAGGCGCGCTGGCCTTTTTGCTAGACTTCGCATACGACACTCTGCATGTGCTTGTCTTCTGACCCTTTTAGCGGCAGAGCAGCAGGGACTGGTGATAGAAACTTTCACTGTACCAATCTGAAACTGAATTCGAAAACTGTGGTCACACCCAAGTGGATGAGTGTGTGTGCGTGGGATGGGGGTCGGAGATCGATTTGCTGATAGAAGGCCACAAAGAAGCATACGAAGAGGTCACCAAAGTTTTCAGTTCTTTAGGGGCAAGATACGTTGAGGTAGGTAATCCGCACCCGCCTATCAGAAGTGAGGAATAATAATAATAATAATAATAATAGATAACGTGAGGGAAGTAATGAACCTCTCGTTTTATGGTTCTCTTTCGTTCTTCGTCCCTGCCCACCTTCTAGTTAAACATTTTTTCACATTTTTGACTTCCGATAGAATGAGAGTGAGGAGGTGGAATAGGGTGGAAGGAGCAGAACCATAGAAAGTATAAGAATGATATCAGGGTGGACAAGGAGGGGGATGAGGAGGAAGTAACGTGAAACTACAAAGGATTTTACAGCACAACGGCACTCCTTTTCTACCGGTAGGTCTACATTGGCATGACATTCTGCCTTCCCTCTGGATCAAGGCGTTTCGAATGACCGCACAACTACTGCAGCAGACTTTGTCGGAGTTATAAACGGAAAGTTTTCTCTTGAACATGAATGAACTCCAAATCCAGGTCTGGGACCTGCCCCCAGAAGTTACTTCATAAACAGAGACATGGCTGTCAGAAATAAAATTGATAACAGGGAGATTGTACTGCCTGCATTTCAACTGTTCCGCAGAAAACCGAAGAGAATTGGCGGGTATAACAACGTTCGTAGAGAATGGCTTGCAAGCTTCCGAAAAAATGAATGTAACTGAAAAGTAGAGACTTTTACTTCATGGTTTTCGTCACTGTGCAACGCTACTCAAGGCGACGCGAATGCAGCCGTGCGTGATCGGATCTGGTGCGGCAACGACACTACCACCAATCCCAAGGAAGTTAGTCGTCGCGGGGTGGTAAAGTGCCATGTAGCGGAAACGTCC
>WEDG01014322.1:0-12511 GCA_017591395.1 Schistocephalus solidus | reverse complement strand
CAAATTCCCGTTCTACTTCTTGTGCATGTTGTGGACTGCCTGAGATATCAAGGGTTCTCGTAGTAACCCAAATCCTCAGATCTCCAAACCGTCTGGGACCTTACACTTTCTTTTTGTAAGCTTGGAGACACTAACTTGTGAGTGTACTGTTTATATCTTACTAATCCTCTCACATTATAGAACCGTGTTTTCGTCCCAACGGTTATTGACTGTGTACTTGGATGTCATAATCTTGTGGGGTTCCACGATACCAGAATTATTTGACAACCTTGCAGAGGCTCTAACGAGATATCAGGAGGCCGGACTGACGCTCAATTCAAGGAAATGCAAGTTCCTAACAACAAAAATTCGCTTCCTCGACCACATCGTTAGCAGTGAGGGCCTCAGGACTGGCCCTGAGAAGATCCAGGCCGGCAGGGATTACTCGCAACCAGCCAACGGAGATGAAGTTCGAGCGTTTATAGATCTAGCAGGGTCTTCATTCCGACATACGCCTGCCTCACCTTTTTTTCTCACGAGACTAACGTAGAAATCCCGACCATTTCGTTGACATCTGAGTGTGAACGTGCATTGGCCCACCTCTAGGAAACCCTTACCACTACCCGTGTGACTAGGTTCCTTGAACTCAGCCGTAACGGGCCCCATTTATCCTTGATACAGACGCTATCAGCTATGCGATTGGATGAGTGCTGTGGCAGACAGACACATACGGCAGAGAATTAAAATCCGGTAAGCTACGCTTTCGATTATTCATCAGCGATCTGTACATTATATTAGGGAAGGAAGAGTAGCAAGAGATTATACAGTCACTCAACAGTAAATTTGGACGGTTGAGGGAGTGCAGACGTCAGGTGTTATAGTTTAATTCTGTCAGGCGCTTAGGGAGTGGGAGGGAGAGGTGGAAGGAGGCGTCTGACAAGTATCTATGTCCTGGTTTCGTCTCTGTAACCCGACTCGAAGTGTGAAAAAAATGCTTGGTTCATCTTGCGCCAGGGGACTCTTAGGGCCTGTATAAACGCTTTATGCCAGCACAAGGTGGGTTGACTTGCCGTATGGCCACTGCCTCTGCTATCATAAATATCCGCTGATGCAGGTAACTGGAGTGTTTACCAACACTTTATAGACACCTCGACGGCCGCTTTTAACCAAATGAGCCAAAACTGTGCTACGGATGGACTTTTCTATGCCTTGTTTAAAACAGGCAGGGTAGTAGTTTCGTATCTGGAGGAGGACATCTTAATCAGTGCGCTACCAGTAATGATTCGAAAGGGTGCCAGGTGACCAGATAAATCGAGCCGCATTAAAGTAGTTTTTTTATTAACTGGTAGACTAAGATTCAGGCTGAAATGGCTCCTTCTTAATATGCCCCACGCGGAACTGACTAATTTGCGATCCGAGTCACCAACCCTCTGCACATTCTGTGAGAAGCAGATCGTGTTTGGCACACGAAGGTCGACTAGCTAACATGTCAACCTACTAACGGTTGCCAAATACATGGTTCACCGTTCCGACAAGGCGATAATGTATGGCTGAACAGAGCCAACGCACCACTAGGACAACCTACCGAGTTCCGCAGTACTTCATCTGGCCCGTTCTCCGTTGTCCAGTGCTTACCCAAAAACGCCTACTGGATATTCGAGGTTGATAACGCGAACACCCTCTTTGTCCACTTTAACAGGCTGAATATGGGTAAGTTCCTCCGAACCCCTCACCCACACTTCATAATCCCTAGTGAAGAGATTACCGTTGACAACAAGATCGAAATTCATTATTCCAGCCACTGAGGATGGTGGCTTTTCGGAAGGAGAGGCTATATCACACCCACCACACTTAACGTGCACTTTATAAGCACCGTCCTGGTAACCTTTTTCTTGTTGTTTTTACCCTTTAGATCTGCCCTATTAATAACCACGTCGGCTTTAATATGTGTTTTCTACCCCGTCCTTTGACTTACCCGGCATCCCCGTTTTCAATAACCTTCAAATAAACCCTAGTCAACAAATTCCCCGTTCTACTTCTTGTGCATGTTGTGGACTGCCTGAGATATCAAAGGTTCACGTAGTAACCCAAATCCTTAGATCTCCGAACCGTCCGGGACCTTACACCTTCTGTGAGTGTACTGTTTATATCTTTCTTATCCTCTCACATTATAGAACCGTGTTTTCGTCCAAACGGTGATTGACTGTGTTCTTACTTACGAGGACAAGAAGTGAACCCACCCGAGCGATTAAAGCTAGACGGGCTTAAAGCGGCTAGATCAACAGAACTCTTGTTGAACTCTCCGAACAGGATACATTTTTGGCGGTCGGATATATTCTACAATGTATAGCGATGCAATTTCACCTTGGTAGTGAAACATGAATCGCGCATAGTCACGCCTCTGGTGACCGTCTATTCAAAGAACTATGTTTAAGGTTTTACATTAATACTAAAATTAAAAATCTCACATTGCTAACTTAGTGCTGGAAAAGTTCAGCCCTTCCTTTTATCGTCTTTATAACAATGACGATAATTTTCAAACTGAGAAATTCAGCCCTGAGAAAAGTTCAGCTGAGAAATGTTCAGCCCTTCCTTTTATCCTCTACATAACAATGACGATAGTTTTCAAACTGAGAAATAAGTTGCTTTCTGGAAGACGTAAAGGCGTAAACATAAACGTGTACCTAGTGTTTAACGATGAAACCCAAATAAACATTTGAGAAGTCAAGTTCGGCATACGGACGTTTTAGATTAGTTATCAGCGGACCTGTACAGTAATATTAGGGATGGCAGAGTAGCATGACATTATACAGTTACTAAACAGTAAATGGAGACGGTTGAGGGAGTGCAGACGTCAGGTGTTATATTTTACTTCTGTCAGGAGCTTAGGGAGTGGGAGGGAGAGGTGGAAGTGGGCGCCTGACAAGTAACTATGTCCTGGTTTCGTCTCCGTAACGCGACTCGAAAGGTGTGAAAAAACATGCTTGGTTCATCTTGGGCCAGGGGACTCTTAGGGCCCGTATAAACGCTTTATGCCAGCACAAGTTAGGTTGAATTGCCGCATTGCCACTGCCTCTGCTATCACAAGTATCAGCTGATGCAGGTAACTGGAGTGTCTCGCCAGCACTTTATAGGCATCTCGAAATGATTGGTTGAAGTCTAACCGGTGGCCGCTGTCGACTATGTGAGCTAAAACTGTGCCATGGATGGACTTTTCTTTGCCGAGATAACCCGATCTGCATTGGAGTAGTTTTTTTTTTTATTAACTGGTAGACTAAGAGTCTGGCTGAAATGGCTCCTTCTTAATATGCCCCAAGTGGCACTCTGACTAATGTGTGGTCTAAATCACACCCCTCTTTCTGTGAGAAGCAGATCATGCTTGGCACGCGAAGATTAACTAGCTAACATTATCAGCGACTGCACCAGAACCCACCACCGCTCATCTTGCCAGCTGCGTTCGGTGCGTGCGGGAAGTGAGAGGGTGCGGCAGATGGTGCGCTGGTCTGCTTACCTATAAGCTACTTCACGCGTTTACGCGCAAGTCGACGGTCCTCTGCTCACTTCCTTTGGCGCAAAGTGGATGTCGTCTTTTGTGACGGTAACACCGGCAGTACAGTTTAGGCTTGCTTACAGGAGCACTTAAACCTGTTTTGTTTAGTTCAAAGCCAGTGGAGACGTTACATTTTGCAAATTTAAAGCGCAACATCTAGATTAAGACCATTTATTGATTTTAAAGTGATAAGATAGCCACCTAAGAATAGGCAAACGCTAGAAGCACCAGAATTCTGAAAATTTGGATTTCCTTATGCGACACTTTTCTTCTTAAGGCTAATGCAATCGATTAATTGTAGATAGAAACAGTGCTAATTTAAACTATCGGGCAAATACATCCTTGCCCGTTCTATCGGTGCACCTATCCGGAGCGAGTTCTGCAATTTACTAGTTTGCGATTTCCCCTAAAGTCCATCACCTGTACTAACCTACCTTCATGGACAACATTTAAATTTGATTTCGCCTTTTTTAAATGAACGGTTCGTTCTTGAAATGTGAATTGAAAGTTTGGAAAGCATTCAGAATCCAATATTGGCTAAATTTATTTATTTCATTCGACAACGAATACAGATCCAGCTAACTGAGAGTAAAATTATATTTGGGCTGCATAAGTGGATGGACCATCATATACCGCTTAATAAACCTACTAATGGAATATTACAAAGTGGTGGGGAAAGGATATGTGTACCACCCTAAACTACCTTCTGAAAAATATTCCTTTGCTTTATTTTAACACATACATCGTAAATACGATTTAGTCCTTTATATATATTTAAGAAGGTCACATTTTCTTTGCCGAAAGTTTGTGCAGACGCAAAAGGTCTCAAGGGTCAACCACCTGAAAATAGGTAAATCACCATTCAGAGAAGACTGATTGGTTTCAGCGAGCTTTACTGAGGCAAAAGAGTTTATAGGCAGCTCAACGAGCAGGTGCCACAAGCGCTCAATCCCGTGCAAATGTCAGCCGGCGACTTCGTCGGCTGAGAAGCACCTACAGGGCTTGCCAGGAGACGAACATAATTCAGCGACGCTGCTGAGGGATGGTGAGAGCGGCAGCTAGAATGTTCCTAAACTTACTGACTAGAAAAGTGGCTATTTCAGTGCCTTAACGTTCTAACCGCGGATTCGCAGACCACAGCCAGCTCGTTAACCCCATTCTTGGAGAACCTTAAAGGGGTAATTCTCCTGCAAAATGATGCTATGGTTTCTTTTGGCGTCACGTCTATTTTAACTTCCTTTCCTCAGGATCTGGCAGTCGAAACCGTCGAGTTTACCCCTCCAAAAGCAAATACGATTGAACAGAGAATCGCCTCAGACACGCACAAATCATCCTACTCCCGAAACGCTGCCTCAAAAAGTACTTCACGTTGGGCTAGAGAATATACGAGCAGGTGAAATGCACACCGGTGGGTTCACCGATCTCGGGACTCATAACCGAAGCAGTCCCACAACAGCTGGAATCACTGGTCTTCCAACACCACAGACCGAGAATATGGGCTCGGTATGTGGAAGACATCCTCGTCATAATCGAACGGGATCAGATGGTCGCATTAAAAGAACTACTCAATGGCGTCTTCCCTGATATCCAATTAACGATGGAAGGAGAAGAAAAAGCCAGCTAGCCTTTCTTGCTGTCCTCTTCTGCCGCAAAGATTGTGATGACCTTAAAACTAAAGTATTCAGGAAATCGACAACTACGACGCAAGTACTGAGCTTCAACAGCAACCACCCAATCAGTTACAAACGCAGTTGCGTACGGGCACTTTAGCAGCGTGGTGCGACCCACTGCAGCGAATCAGACAGCAAGGTTGACGAATTGCATTACCTTCGACGGGTGTTCAGAGCAAACGGCTACCCGCGCAACTTTGTTGAAAGTTACATGCGCAACCAAGGCGAGAGATCGAACCACACCAGCTCAAAATTTTGGTAAGCGCTACCGTACGTGAAGAACGTATCGTAAGCCGTTAACCAACTTCTAACACCTTTCGGAGTTGGAGCTGCATACCGACCAGAAGCAACTATCAGGCGCCAAATAATGAGGCCAAAAGACCCGCTATCTCGGCAGTAAATTTCTGGAGTCAGTTAACGAATCTTGTGCAGTTGAGGACAAAGCAACTACGTCGAAGAAACACAGAGACTACTCCGCACACAAATATCCCAGCACGTGGTAGCAGTGGGGAGGGAAGACATTAACTGTCAGGTCACGGCTCATACAACGGGACCCGACCACACCTTCAAGTTTGATGAGGCCAAAATTCTTGCAAAGGCTGACAACCACATGAGCCGTGAAACTGCTTGAGTCATAGTTCTCTGGCCCGCATTCGATTAATATTTGCAATGATCTCGTGGCTCCATATTCTGTATTATGATTTTGCTTTGGTTAACTGCTAGCTGTGCGGGGAGGATGCTGACCAGTAGTCCCGGTGATAGTAAGTCGAATTGCCAAGTAATTGTCACGCCAGGAATCATCAACGGTGCAGAGATCATGGCCATTAACGACTAGGGTACAGACCAAAAAGCCATCATCGCATCAACTAGGACCCAGCGATGAATAGGAGGACTGCCAGAGATAGCAGGTGCCTGTGGTTGTCTGGCAATCACGCCCTATACATACTGTGCACTTGTGCCTCAGTTATTTTTTTCTGCAACCGAATCTGATGCTGGGTTCGAGAGAGAATCGGAAATGTCAGGCTGATAGATACCATGTTTGGGTGATCGCCTCATCTTCTTCTTCTACTTCTCCTTCAGATTAAAAGTGCATTTGAGCTAAACGCTGGGGTGTTTAGGTTGCGAATTAGCGCTAAGTGCCGTATTAGGTGTAGGGTTAAGGTTATGATGAGAATTATTGCTAGTATTAGGGATAGTAGAGTTTGCATTATTTACTTCAAAACACTTTAACTTTAACTTTTAAAACACTTTACTTCAAAACAGTTTAAAACACTTCAGAGGAGGAATCAAATATTTCGGTTAGTGGTCATTTCCCGTACGCCTTAATTTCCTTGAGGGACACTTGAACCATCTCCTAAGTGAATCAATAACTGATCTAATGTTATAAAGTTTCTGCCTAAATGGCCTGATATTCTCCTGTTCCCAAAACGGTTACAAGCTCTTTACGACGTCCTATAGTAAAACCTGCAATTATTCTTTAGTAAGTCCCCTTCGATGATGTTTCAAACTGAGATAAACAGTTCCTGGAAGCCTGATGTGGGCATTCTCTTTTGACCGTTTCGAGAGTAAGTTTGAACATTTCCTATCTTGAATTGCCACGGCCCAACAATAGACCCCACGAAATTACAAATACGAGTGAACCATTTTGGTGTGAATCATCAGCGAGGGAGGGACGAAAGGGGAATGAGCAGTGTCCGTGACAGGGCGGGGTCCACGCCGTGTAACTCGCAGTGGTCCGCTGCGTGATGCCCGTGTGCGTCCTTAGCTGGGGTGGGGGCCACGCCACTTGACCACATGAGTGGAGCGCTGATAGCAGGCGGGCATATCAACGGGCATTTTTATTGAGTTGATGTCAGACATCTAGAACACCAGTCGTTCCCGCCCCGCCTTACTCAAGCTGTTATTCGCGTTCTTGCGAAATCAAATTGGTGCTCTTCATTCAGGATTGAAGTAGCTTCTTAGGAGGGCAGGTTGCCTCTCCAAAGTCGTCCTGCTGCTTTGCCTTTAAAGAAGCAAAGGCCTGTTGTGGCATGGAATTCGATAAACTGCCTCGCTTACTCGCCTGCGTGTAGACGGTAATTCATCTGTTTGATTGTGGAACTCATAGTAGCCCGCAGACGACAAGTTACACCCACGCCAAACTCTGCGGCATTGTGTTCCGTAGCTTCTAGCTCATTTTATTATGTACGGTAAGAGTATTGGTGACTCTGTCGCGTTTGTTCTTAAGATCGAACATAAGCAGCGGCTGATTAAGTTGTTTGTTTGGCCCCAAAGATGTCATAGGTCTTGCACTCGTCTCTCAATCCGGCTCGCTCCAGTGCTTTTTAACCATTTGAGAGAGTGGCCCAAACTAGCCACGTTTGTGCACCGCCGAGTGATTTCTATGATAGACGAGGACGTACTTCTCTTCGAACACTTTGCGGAGAACACAGTGTTTGAGATACGGCGGTATAGAAAGGAAAAAAGGAGATCACGTTAAGTTATGTCATGGCTTGGTCAGATCGGATAGGTATTCTCAGGATGTTGGCGACAAATTTGGAGGTCAAAATGGTCAGGGTCGTAGAAAGTTTAGTTTTCGAGCTATCCATCTGATTAGCTTGCAAGCAGAATTGCCTTTCTAGGCAGTGAGGGGTCTTTTGTATTTGGGCTATTCATAGTCCTTGTCCAATGTTTAGTTCCTCACTACTTATATTTGCACTGGCAACTTATTTTTACGTGCACATGCGTGGCGCATGGTTTGTTCAACCTCTTTGACTCCATTGGCTTTTACTAGCATGGCCTCAAAGGCAGGGACGAAGCCCCCTGGTGTATCATCCACCGGCTTAAATCTGACTTCATAATTCAGCGTTTCCGGTGCTTATCACTTCATCTGCTTGGGGTATAGACTGTACACTGCAATACCGCACAATTTGTCCTTTATGCATAAAGGACAGCTCAGTACTTTTGCAATTTCAGGTGGCATATGTTGTCTGATTACCTCATCATTTGAATACGTATACGTGGTATAACCTTTCTGTCCAAATATTTATTTAATAAAGTTTTAAACGCAGGCCCTTTGGAGTTAGTCCGTCATAAACACATTTGGGCAAGAAACGTAGCTGCCTATCTTATGGAGAATATTTTCAAGGGGCAAGCTGTGGAGAGCGCATTATATTAAAAAAATTTATGAATGGAGACAAGAAGGAAAAATGTAATGGACAAACGACTTCGAGAGATGCCTCATAAAAGCTCGAACAAGGGGCTCCGACCATTGCCTTGCCCACCACAGGAAATACTAAGATTCACACACCAAGCACAAGCAGTGGTAATGATTCCCCAACCGGAACTACCACCTGCGATTTAAAATCGTATAAGCCGTGGACATCGCCGAAACCAAAAAAACGGAGCAAAGCGAACAAATAGCCAATCAGCAGTCGCTCCATCCTCACCAGTGCGCAACGTTAAACCTTCCCACCAGAAAGTGGAAGGCAGCTTCTTAGGTACAAAAATGTCACTGACAGGAAAATAGGTTTCATAAAACCTGGACTACCTGAGTAAACAGCTTCAACTCCCGTAGACCGATATTCCGAAGACATGAACCACCTT
This sequence comes from Schistocephalus solidus, assembly GCA_017591395.1. Lineage (NCBI taxonomy): Eukaryota > Metazoa > Platyhelminthes > Cestoda > Diphyllobothriidea > Diphyllobothriidae > Schistocephalus > Schistocephalus solidus. The sequence continues at coordinate 3,727 of WEDG01014322.1, read as the reverse complement.
CATGAACTTTTGAGCAATATAATGGAATCCAATACGTCGATTGAACTGGAAAAAGCCTTCCGCCTTGGAAAACGGTCCGAAAGCCAATCTGAATCAACACGTCCTAGAGCTCTAAAAGTTTTCTTGACCAGTAGCTAGGAAGCCAGTCTCATTCTGTCTAGGCGCTTTAAGTTAAAAAACTCAAACCCTGGAGTTTTATTCAACAGGACTTCTCAACTGCGGAGTGGAAAAAACACCATCAACTTCCCATCGAACTGAGACGATGGCTCAGCGAAGGGAAAACAAAATTGGTTATTAATAAGAACCAAGTGATCCATTGTCCATTGTTCTCCTCCTGGAGAGGTCTGTTCTGGATTAACACGCAGTCGGCCCAGTAAACGGGGGCTCGCGCCCGACCGTAATGAATGAAGGCAAGAAGGAAAAAGTTACTGGACAACCGACATCGAGAGATGCCTCAAAGGAGTTCGAACAAGTGGCTTCGACCATTGCCTTGCCCACCACAGGAAAAACTTAGATTCAAACACCGAGCACAAGCAGTGGTATTGATTCCACAACCGGAACTACCACCTGCGATTCAAAATCTTCGAAGCCGTGGACTCCACTTGGTTGAGCGCATGCTTTTAAATTTTTCTGGTTAGCTTCATCTTCGTCTATTTTTTTGCCTGTTCCGGACGACTGTGCTTGGCATATGCGGAAGACGGTTTTATGCAGGCATCATATAATTTTTGTTTTCAGACAAGCACAACAATTGAAATGTTAAATTGACATTGTTAATGCACGTAAGTGTTACTTTCAGCGACAATGTTAGGATGCCGAAATCCTCAAATAACCTTATGCAGTTTCTCATTCTTGACGAACGCTTTGTCTTCTTTGTCGCATTCAAAGTTCATACGCCCTCGTGAATTTTCCACTCAGGTGCCATTAAAAGGTCACTTAAATGAAGTAGTGAGTCAAGACCCACCGCCCAAATGTCTGGTAACGGCACGTGCTTCACATCGTGGTAAGGTATACAGAACTAAAATATGGATTTCTATCGTTCAGGATTCATTTCCCGTTGATCATAACCATACCGTTTGTCAAATAATCAAATCTTCAACAGCCTGGGAATGATGAACGGAAGTCCTCGTATTTATACTATGCGGGGTCAGATGTTTCTTTGATTATCGTTACCAACGCTGTGCGCCCTGTGTTTCACTGGGCACCGGGATGGTGAATTGTGCGTGAATAAGTGTATAGTGATAGTAAACTTGGGTTGTATCTACTAAAATCTCTCATCCTCACCCACTTGGGCCCGGTATCATGACTGAGTCAAGAAGACCGGAGGTGGGTGGGGCAGAGGGGCTGACAGAGGCTAGAGTTCGAATACGGCTGACACACCAGGCTGGTTCACGCCCAGTGGACCAGGGTTTTATCCAAACGTCACTATATTTCAACTACTGGATCACCTGCTTTTAGACGTCCTTATTGTTTAGCCGCCGATAAGTTAGCCATCTCTAGGGCTGCATTTAGTCATGTGACGGAGCGAGGTGAAGTGTGGCCCCCCACTACTCCAGAGGCTGCTCATTTGCATATGGTTTGCAAAATGTCGCTCACTGACTGGCGTCCGCACGGGGATTACCGACAACTGAACAACATCACTGTCTCCGACAGACATCTGCTTCCCAATATCCATGCTTTTTCCTTTAGCCTAGCTGGTGCAACAATGTGTTTAGTCAAATTCTTACACTAAATCCTCATTTCTCTAGCAGATATCCACAAAAAGGCGATTAAGTGTTCATTTTATTTTTTTGAGTTCGTTAGGATGTCTTTTTACCTCTGCATCTCTGCTCATACTTTTAAAAGTTTCAGTAACACAGTCCTCCGCGACTTACCTTTTGTTTTTGATAATGCCGATTAACTTCTGGTTGCAGATTCCAGTAACTTTGACTATCTCCAGGACCTAGGTCTCATTTTTGAGCACTTGAGCCAATTTTGTATTTTCCACGAAGCCTGTAAATGTGCTTTGGTTTTCCCTCACTCTTGTTTCTAGGACACTAAGTAGACGTTTTCGGTGGAAATCTCACAAATTCCAAACTTTAGGCTATTTACGTCAACTGCGACGTTTAATAGACCTTGGTAAAAGTATAGGATTTTGGTGGATTAGAAAAATTCATTTGACCCACTTGTGAATACCTCGGTGGCCAACCGATGTACGCGGCCCCCACCGGGAGCCATGAGTTTTATCCCACTTTGGTCAAGTTATCTGCCTACCCTACCGCAACGAATGGAATCCACCAGTTCTGAGCCAGCTAGCTGACTGCCTAAGCAGGATTCGCTAAGCAATCTAGACCTTGGTAATGTTTACTGACGTTTCATCCCTCACGTCGCAAAATATATGTTAGCCATCGCTAACCTTTTATGCGGAAACTTTCCCGAGTTTAATTTTCCTGCCAAAGCTGGATGCAACTGCACTTTCTCACACTCTACCTGATGCCCTGCTCTCCATTGTTAATGGGGCCTCCAATAGAGCCATAGGTGCAGCACTTCAGCAACAGAATTCCGTAGGAATCCAACCCTTGGCCTTCTACTCTGCCAAATTGACACCTCCCCATCTTGTTATAGCACTCTTGGAAGAGAACGTCTTGCTATTTTTTTTAGCAATTCGAAATTTTCATAACTATATTTAAGGCAGAGACTTTGGTATTTTTACTGAACACAAACCTTTCACCTGTGCCTTTTCTACTCCCTCTGACAAGTATTCGCCACGTGAGGCCCACCATCTCGATTTGATTTCTCCATGCACTATAGATATTAGATTTCTTACAAGCTTTTCTAATCCAGTCTCTGACTGCCTTTCTTGATCTGAAAGTAATATTACTGCCTACCTTTCCATTGACTTGGAGCACATGGTGGAAATGCAGTACCAGTCGAATTTTACTGAACACCTTGAATATACTAATCTTAAGATACAGGCCATTCCTCTGTCCACCACCTCTGGTAGCATTTTGTGTGACATATCACGTGGTTCGTCTCGACCTGTAGAATCGAGCGAGATAAGACGACATGTTTTCATCGAGTTGCACACGTATGCTCATCCTGGCATCCGGACTATACAGTATTTCGTTAGCGACCGTTCTGTCTGGCCCAGCATGAAAACCGATATCCGCCAGTGGATGCCCTGTCAGAAGGCCCTAATTGGCACCCTTTTGCATCTGACACACCTTTTGCACATGTACACATAGATCAGGTAGGAACTTTGTCAAAGTCAGCGGTTGCAATTATTTACTCACTTCAATTGACCGATTTACGCGGTTTCCCATCGCCAATCACGCTAAAAGTGAAGTTGTAGACATTGTTGCTAGCACTTTTCGGCAGATTAAATCTCCCATTATGGTGTTCTCTCAATTATTGTCAGAGCCCGAGGCCATCAGTTTGAATCTAGACGTTTTATCAAGCTCACTGACCTCCATGGATGTTCTGTCATACGCACTGCGTTCTACAATCCCTCATCCCTAGTGAAACGTTTCCACTGTCAACAGGAAGCCTTGCGCTGGGCCCATCACAAACCCATTCATTGGACTAAACATCTGCCTTTGATTATGCTCATATCCGTATCGCGTTCAATTCTGGATTGACGTGCTCAGCTGCCGAACCTGTTAACAACACTAACCTACGGAATTCAGGTGTTTTTTCGGAAATAGTCAAAGATTAGCCGATCGGGATCTTACAGATTATGTCCAAAGTTTGT
>WEDG01014321.1:0-29996 GCA_017591395.1 Schistocephalus solidus | reverse complement strand
TGACTATTATTCTAATAAGCAGTTTGGGTGTCTTCTCTCTTTTTCCCTCTGATTTTTTACTATGAAATTCCTTTTTGGTTTTTTAACGAGGAATAATTAAATATATTGACTTTTACCAAGTGCAGATGCGTTTTAAGGTACCTATCAGCACCTAAGTAGTATGTCAGTTAAATACCCATTCTACTCTATGGATAACAAATCATATTCGCCCGTCAGGAAAGCTTCACTGTCGCACTTTCTGATCTCATGGCGAAAGCATTCCATACAGTAGCATTTTGGAAAAATGGTTGCATGAAGTCACATTCTTGCCTTATCAATCACACACCAAAAGCGAAAACTCCAGAAGTACTCCACTGATAATAGCTTAGCCATCTTGGTCAATCTACTGATTACCCAACACCTCTTCGAATGTAATGGAATTTAAATTTCAAATTTTTTTTGGTTGTAGGTAGCACAATCTATCTTATAACGCCTAGAAAAACGTGAAATAACCACTGGATTCTGTGATAACCAGCCATAAATTATAATGTTCACTTCGGTCTACGTTAATGTCTGCACAAGGAAAAAAGCCATCCATTTAAATCAACGAAAATCAACTCTTGCTCCCTAAATGCTGAAGGTATCAAAATTGCGCTAAGTTTATACAAATTGCAATTAGAAATAGCCCAATTCGATCAACACGAGATGTTGTTTTCAGTAAACTAAGTCTGCCAAGAAAATGACAACAGAGCTGTTCACCAAGATTGTTTATTTGCAAACAGACAGATCAATTACGGCCAGACCATTCCAAGGAGGCAGAGCACAGTGACCGATGACAGAGCTGAAACAGTGAAGTGAGAGCTTTGGTGGATAGGCAAGGTTAGGCCAAGAAAATTAGGATTTTACAAATTCTTGACAGCAGAAAAAAAGCTTATCCTGACAGACGGAAGAAATGGGAAATAATGTTTTAACAAGCAATAAATAAATTAACCGCATATGTCTTCATGGGAAGTGTTTACCATTGAGAATGCTGACAAATTATAAGTTTGATCATATCCAACACAAACTGGGAGTTACAGCAAGTCTTCTTTATGTACATAAACTAAAGTGTTTAAATGTAAGTTCAACAGGTTACATTTAAACATTTTAAGGAAATTCCAACTACATAATCACAAGGATTTACTTCGCCTAACTTCAAATACTCCTTACCTGTTGCAGACACTGTACAACCTAAAATCCCCAAAAATAACGTAAAAGGCAAATATAAATTATTTTTGCAGTATAAATTCACGTAAAATGAAATTTAATAAGTATGGCGTTATGGCTGTTGGATTTGTGTTAGCAAACGGAAACAGCAGATGATGCATGCATCCGGGGAAGGGATCCAATCGGAAGCTTTTCGCAACGGATGCTGGTTGTTGCGGCTATATGCGCCTATAAATCAACTACCTTGTTTCCAGCAGGTAACATCAAGAATATTGCCTCCAAACGCTCGATAAGGATTTCGCAGCCAATAGGTCTTCCTTCACCCAATATCTCTTAAGGATGATTTTAAATATTAAGATGGCACATTCGAATGCCACGTTAAACGGTGTGCACAAAATTATATAACAAGGATCTATGACTTCCACTGTTTGACGCGACTGATCGAGCTGATCTTCAACAGGGCATGAGCTAATATCAGCTTGGGCTGACCAAGGAAACGACATTCTTGCAGCGTTATTCTGAAGCAACACAATATTCGCAAAATATACGTCTTGGCTTTTTCCTTAGCAGCTTCGTTGTGGGAAAACTGTAAGCAATCAAATTGCGCATTCAACTTTCACTCTTCAAGAAGGAATTGGAACTTACCATTTGAATTCTTTCCCCCTCCGGTACTTCGTGTAGAAGCTGCAGCTATGCGTGAGAAACGAGATCAAATATAACTTTGGGAAAGATATATGAATATAAACGTAAAAGATCTATCATCGCACTGAACTGCAGGTAAAGATTTCTCGTAAAATATACGAAGACAATTCATCTACGTGCAACGGTTTTCAAAAGAAAAGCAATTGATGATAGTCAATAATCTGGAAACGGCCATTCATGCCTCCCTTGCCACTGTCGGTATGGTTCTTCGGCCTATGATAATAGCCAAGGTGCCATGTTTGGTGGCCTCGAGAGTGATTCACAAGTCAGTACGGGACAACTGAGTCTCGTAAACGATCGGTTAGAGTGCATCCGTCAAAATTAATTTCGCTTAGCATACTCCCAATATATCCAGCTTAGTTAGGATACCGGCTTTTCAATGAGTTTTAGCTGTTCGTCTAAAAATATACCTGCTAGAAACATGGCAATGAAAATTGCATGCATTTTTGTCATTGACATTCGCTGCTTTACACAAATCAGCTAACTTGTTGCTGAAATGCCAATAAAAACTCAATCTTGTAGTCAATTGATAGTAAATTACAGCGTTTAATATACATACTTGAGGAGAGGATGTCACTCAGGTTTATAAATGTTTTATAAAATGACAGTTTTACCACCGTGGAATGACCCTTATATTTATAAATGCTGCTGATACAGCGTACAGCATTGTCCGTATTCATCGTCAAGATATATTAGAACTAAATGCATTCTTTTTATCAACACAGATAAATGTGTGATTTTCCTTACATGCCATGACGTTTACAAACCATAAATATGGTGTAATTGTGGGTGAGGCCTAAACGTTTTTGGGAATCGAAATTTTTGTTAAACTGAAAGATACGCCATTGTCATATTATAATTTTTAATAATGATAAGTTTTTTACCTTTTGATGGAATAAAAAATTATTTTCGTCCATTTTTTCTTTAAACTTTATGTTTAATATTAAGCCACAGATAATCAATAAGAGAGTTGCAGGCTTTATAGGCAAACGATATTGCAAAACAAGGTTCTTTGGCAAATAGAAGTAAGCTCAATCAATGCCAGAATCCATGGCAATCTATGTAGCATGAGTTTTTGTTATTGACATTCGCTGCTCTAAAAACTTCAGTTAAAGTGTTTCTTCTATGCCCATAAATACTCTATCTTGTAGTCAATTGATAGTAAATTACAGCTTTAAAATATTTCTACATGAGTACAGGATATCATTCAGGTTTATAAAAGTTTCATTACAAGAGAGTTTTACCACCGTGGAATGACCGTTTTATTTATTAATGCTGCTTATACAGCGTACAACATTGTCATTATCCATCGTCAATATATATCAGACCTACATGCGTTCTTCCTTATAACACAGAGATATGTTTGATTTTCATTACATGCCATGATGTTAAGAAATCAAAAATACCCTGTAATAGTGAATGATGCCCATAAGTTTTTGGGAATTTAAATGTTTTTTAAACTGAAAGATACTCCATCTTCTTAAAGTACTTTTTAAGAAAGGTAATTGTTTTACCGTTTGAGTGCATCAACAATTATTTTCGTCCAAATTTTCTATTTATTTTGATATATAAAGCCATAGATAATCAATAGGAAAAGTTCAGGCTATATAGGTAACCGAAACTACAGATTAAAGTTGTTTGGCAACTAGAAGGAAGCTCAATCCATGCTTGAATCCTTACCTTACTACAATATCTGGGGATTAAGCCGCAAAAAAATAATTCTAACAAGAGCACTTAAGCAATTGTTTCGAATCGAATGCCTTTTTGAGAATTTTGGTTAATATTTCCTACTATAACACATCCACTTAATTTTCTTTAACTACGGTGCATTAAGGATGATATTAATTAGTAAAAATGCAAATTATTATGCCTCGACAGAAATTTCGTTCATTTAGGTACTAAGTGAAACCATAAATGGCACACTGTTCCACGGCTGGTCAAGGTTCACCATAAAAAGAGCAGCTGCAAATATATCACATGAAATTTGCAAGTTATCTAACGGATACGCCAAAGACCGCAATGTTCGGTCCTGAGCCAGGGAAAATCCTTGAAAAATGACTCCGAGCTTTTATCCTAGGATAGGTATTTAGTAATTTGGAAGTTCATTCAACCTTTTTCTGTAAAAAAGGAATCCAAAGTTGCCAATTTAGGTTTTCGCAATAACGCTCTCTTCTGTGAAATTTTCAGTACGCAGAAATGAAAGAGAGGAAAAAATGTTTTTGGTAAAACGCACAGACATAAACGTCGACCTACTATTATTTTACTGACCAATGAATATCAGTTGCTTGTAACTTACGTCAATAATTTTAAAGATCAAGATGGCACTAAAGCCTGTTTGGTATTAACAGATGAACTGAGTAATATTTGTGATATCTACCAGTTATGTTAAAACTCACGGGATGCTTTTGTTGTAGTTGCCTGTTGGGTTTTTGTAGTTGGTAGCTGCGGTTGTTGATTGAAAGCTACAATTTCAAAAAATAAACCGATTAAATTTTGAATAATTCACCATGTCGTAGTGTTAGATAAAAAAGGGTTTGAAATAGTTTTATGATCTATGACAAAACCTATGAGCCGTACGCTTTGGGAAGTACACATCCATAATTTCCCCATTGAATGCAACAAAATTTTGTAAGGTTGTATTTCCGGGGTACTTCCTGTGTGTTGTTGCTCAGCGTCGCGTGCCTTACCATCCAAAGGTTGCTTGTACTTAAGTTCCAACGTAGAGTCTTACAAATCCTTCCTTAGTTTAATGACTTAGGTTCCAGTCTCTAAATCCAAACATATCTTCGGTTAAAAAATATCTCGTTTAAACATATATTTGAGATCTTTGCATTGTTGTGCTGATCGAAATTGTGATATTGTTATTCGCAAGCATGCGTTTACCCCTTCAAAAATAACACAAATTTTAAAATAACAAACCTTCCATTTGACAGAGGAATGAACGCAAGTAACAGAGAAAATCAGGGAGTCCGTAAAATAGCATTAATCTTTGAAGTGCCTTTATGGCAGAAATGAGGGACGATGGTCTTGCGTTTATCCCATTGGCCAATCTATGTCTTTAAGAAGTGAACACGCAGCGTTTGAGATCTCCTGTTACAAGCACTGTGACATAACGTAATGTATGGGAGCCGGTAAGCCCGCAGATTGCGTTACATAGATTATGGTGCAACTGCATGTAGATTACTGTGGAGAAGCAATTGAGCTGTAATAGCATTCGGTGAACGTTTTGTCCATGTCTGCTGGATTTTCTGCTAAGTTAGCTGCAACCTTCTTCAAAGTAGATAGGCTGGAGATATGATATTATGGCGTGTGTTTATTAAGAGCCGGGCCACTAGAGCAGCATTGGACATGCGCTTGTGCTGGCCGTATTATCAAGTGCACCCGAAGCACTAGCGGTTGTGAATAAACAATAGGAGTGGTCGGATTAGTGCAGTTTTCTCTTTTCGAATATGTTCCTGTTTAAGAAAAATAGGTATGAATTGTTAGGCGACTGCAAATACGTAATTGTTAGGTATTTTCTACTAGTCAACACTAATATTAGTGTTGAAAATAATAAGCACTTATAGGATGAGTAAGGAAATTAACATGAAATCGCATAAATTTATCCAGAACGTTCCTTCGGTCTCCAAGTCTTTTAAACAATGAAGTGCAATATTGAAAGGCCAGCAGTTCGCAAGAGATGAGTAATGAATAAAAAACGATTGAGGAAGGCAATAATCAATTATGAATACACACAATTTTTCCATTCCAGCGTTACGAGCCAACGAGCTAGTGTTTAGTCCGTGAGGAGTATTCGGTGGAGAGAAGGAGAACAAGGAACCATAAAGTAAAGCATTCGAATTTACCAAAATGTATCCTCGGGCTATTAACTAAAAATGCCAATATTCTGCTGTGGTAATTGTATTGCATGTCGATCAGTTTTGCAAACTCAAATGAGTAAACCCTTCAAAAAATGAGCAATTATCTTGCAGATCAGTGAGCAGTGCGCCTTTGTGATCGTTTAATGTTTATGAACCTGGCCAAGGAAAAATAAAAAAATCAGCGCAAATAATTCTACAATAATTTCTTCACTTATGTGCATCGTAATCATCTAAAAAATTCAGACAACGAGACACATAAGCACATGTTCTATTGAATAACAATGCCAATATTCTGTTGTGGAAATTGTATTGCATGTCGATCAGTTTAACAAACTCTAATGAGTAAGCCCTTCAAAAATGAGCAATTATTTTGCAGATCAGTGAGCAGTGCGCCTTTGTGATCGTTTAATGTTTATGAACCTGGCCAAGAAATAAGAAATAAATCAGCGCAAATACTTCTACAATAATGTCTACACTCACATGCATCGTAATCATCTAAAAGGTTAAGTCAACGAGACACATAAGCACATTTGCATGTTTGAAAAGAGAGTGGGTGGTTATGCAAATGCTTCTTACTTGAAAAAAACAGATGTGGTGGTTGTGTGCAGTTGTGCAGATGCAATGAATACTAACATAATTTCTATTTTCCTTAACTGTGGAGGCAAAAATGATAGCGCTCACGCATTGAAACCTGGTGGCCTCAGGAGGATGAGCTTAGAATGGTGTAGTTCTTTTGTTTAATATTTTTTCTAAAAGGTTGGCCATTCAAGTAAATCGGATGTTAACCACTTGACAAAAAGGGGAGCATGAAACTAAGCAAAAACCTCAACTGCCAGTTAGCTCATGCAAATACCGATCTCGTGTGAGTGTATTAGTGTAGTCTTCTCAGAGAAAGTAGACAATGACAATTTATTTCGGAACACCTGAGCAACAATGCTATACAGCAGCATGTGTTCCCAAATTGCTTCGTGGTTCTGATGCCTAATTATCGGACAAAAGAACGTAAAAACGTATAAGGGTGACAGGTGACTCGCAAACAACCAATGACAATAGCTGCTCTGCGGCTGCTGGCTGTCCTCAAGGGTTCCGTGAAACACTAAATGAGCGCCTACTGTAACTGGTGATATACCCCAGACAATTTGGCATGACAATCAGCGTGTTGCTAAATAGTCGAAGGTTTTGAATTCGAACTACCAGGTCTTGTGTTCCAGCTTTTGGTGCTTATACCTCTAGACCTGGTTATGGCTGACTGATTACGACTTATAAGCAAGAAGTGGCCATTCCACTCTCCCCAGTCTTTGACAGCAAAGAATTACGAAAAAAATCAGTGAGTACAGAAATAAGTATTTACTTACAGTCGTTGTTTGCGTCTAAATGGGAATGGAACGAGACTCGTGAGGGCATTTGCATTGTAGGCAAAAAATCTTATACTTCATCCCTACACATGTTGTATCACTGTCGCGAAAGAGACATTAGTGCTCGTGCAATACAAACCGAGAGATCCGTGTGGCTGGGTTTTGAACGATGAAATGCTTTTGTTCATGAATAATGTTAGTGGTAATAAACCCGATACTAATCGGAATGACAGCCAGCGTGTCGCTAAATGGTCAAGGGTTTTGAATTTAAACTACCAGGTCGTGTGTTCAAGCTTCGGATGGTCCTACCTCTTGACCTGGGTATGGCTGACTGATGACGAATAATAAGCAAGAAATGATCATTCCACTCTCCCCTGGAGGCATAAATGAAAGCGCTTACTCATTAAAACCTGGCAGCCTCAGAAGGATGAGCTTAGAATAGTGGACTGCTTTTGTTAAATATTTTTTCTAATAGGTTGGCCATTCAAGTAAATCAGATGTTTACCACTTGGCAAAAATGAGAGCATGAAACTTAGAAAAAACCTCAACTGCCAGTTAGCTCATGCAAATACCAATCTCGTGTGAGTGTATTAGTGTAGTCTTCTCAGAGAAAAAAGACAAGGACAATTTAATTCGGAACACCTGAGCTACAATGCTATACAGCAGCATGTTTTCTCCAATTGCTTCTGGTTCTGATGCCTTATTATCGGACAAAGAACATAAATAGTATTAGGCCGACAGGTGACTGGCAAACAACCAATGACAATAGCTGCTATGCGGCTGCTGGCTGTCCTCAAGGGTTCCGCAAAACACTTCATGAGCGCCAACTGTAACTTCTTATATACCCGATACTAATCGGCATGACAACCAGCGTGATGACGAATAACAAGCAATAAATGATCATTCCACTCTTCCCTGCTTTTGGCAGCAAACGTTTACGAAAAAAATCAGTGAGGTCAGAAATAAGTATTAACTTACAGTCATTGTTTGCGTCTTAATGGGAATGAAACGAGACTCGTGAGGGCATTTGCACTGAAGGCACGAAATCTTATACTTAATTCCTACACATTTTGTATCATTTTTGAGACAGAAACATAAGCGCTCGTGCAATACAACCCGAGAGATTCGTGTGACTGGGTTTTGAACGATGGAGTGCTTTAGGTCAAGTATTATGTTATTTGGTTATAAACCCGATACTAATCGGAATGACAGTCAGCGTGTTGCTTAATGGTCAAGGGTTATAACTTCAACCTATCAGGTCGTGTGTTCGAGCTTCGGGTGGTTCTACCTCTAGACCTGGGTATGGCTGATTGATGACGAATAATAAGCAAGAAATGATCATTCCACTCTTCCCTGCTTTTGGCAGAAAACGTTTCCAAAGTAAAGTACTGAGGTCAGCAATAAGTATTTACTAACAGTCGTAGTTTTCGTCTAAATGGGAGGGCGTTTGCATTGAAGGCACGAAATATTATACTTAATGCGTACACATTTTGTATGACTCATGAGACAGAGACATTCGCGCTCGTGCAATACAAACTGAGAGGATCGTGTGGCTGGGTTTAGAAAGATGGAGTGCTTTAGGTCATGTATCAACAAACGAGTGTGGATTTTTGAGTAAGGACCACGACTGTACCTAGGTAACGTGTATAAGAAGAAGGGAAGTCATTCTAAGCTTCCAGTTAGACGGTTAGCAATGCGTAAGGTCGTTGTTCATTGATCTGCTAAGTTGTAGTTTTAGGCATTCTTACATGGTATTTTTTGTAAACACTCCCAAAGCAACATCTTCGATTCTATGCTGTAGTGGTCTTACTTACGGCCTAATCACTGTGCAAATCCGTACAAGAGCTTGGCACATTGCAAAAAGCGTGCAAGTTTTGAAACCCAATTTAACTGATTTAAATACCATTAGAAGAAAAATTGTGAGATTGGTACCGTATTTCCTTTCTACAACTTGCATAAAAGAGGAAGATGCGAGACGTGTTTAGATGATACCGTGGTTACTTGAGTATATTATACCCCACACCTTATAAGCAAATGCTCACTAGGTAAATTAGGGGCAAAGGGTTATAATAAACTGGCTACATGAGGGTCAGGCTTATGAGGGGGATCTTGCTATCAACGCTGAGGAACATGTTGAACAGCTGTATTAGTGTTCTTAATACATGGGTGTGGTAAATTCACGGAGCCTATGTTTAAGTATTGCATTAGGAAGACGATGGAAAATATCGTTTAAGCGTACCAATGGGCTCTGGCTTTTTCGTTGTTGTTGTTGTTGTTGTTGTTGTTGTTGTTTTCGTTGTTGTTGGTGGTGTTTTTTGTGTCTGTCTGGTTATGTTCTGGGTTGCTGTTCGCATGCTTGACTTTGTAGTGACCTCCATTGCTGCAAAAGGAAAAAAATATATAAAGTGAGTGCTGCCTATTAGGCCAAGTGAATGGAATGCAAACATGTCACCGGGTTGATATATATATTTCGATCTGCTTGATATTTGTTGTGCTTCAATTTTGACTGCACGTTGTTTTCTTGAAAAGATTGGCGTCTAAACACAACATTGAAACCAGACGGACATCTATCCAACGAAAACCTACTCCTTGTTACAAGCATAATTGCTTAATAATTGTGTTTCTCAGAGATGTATTACCGCGCCCAACACGAATAATGTTATCCCAAATTTAAATGCAGGATGGATGGCTCATTAAGCTCGAAGAAGGCTAGTGACTAATTGTTTTATTTTCTTAATTACAATTGCTTCCATGGAAATATCCGTTTTCATGGTTACTTTACCCTGTCTGAAGTAGGAAATGAAATATTTAGTAAAGGCATATGCATGACAGTTTCACGGGGGTTTGGTACGACCTGCCCAAAAGAGCAGATCCTGTGACGGGTCTGCAAGCTTAGGTGTTTGCTAACTGTCAATTAAACTTAAACCTCGCAGTGAAACCTGTGTGTAGGGGCATGAAGCGGCTGACCGGTGGACTGCAATGAGGCTTTAATGGCATTTTCCCTCCGCTGGAATCTGAGCTATCACATTTTTGTTTGGTGCAATCCTGATCCATTGTGCTCGAATCAGGCGTGCAAAGAAGGACGTGGGGGGCACGGGCAGGTTCAGGCTCATAATTCGTCAATCACATTATATCGAGGCGGCCTTCGGCCTTCTTGACTCTGTTTTGTCACGGGACACATGAGGGTGTGGAGCTTAGTTGATGCTGCACAATTCTTATACCTCTGTTAACTAATTTACCTGGTCTTTATTATCCTAATAACTACCCTGCTGTAGGACATACGGTGGATATCATCGTAAATAAAGGTCAAACTGTCATGTGAAGGTTAACTAACGGTGCAAAAACAGGAAAGCGCAAAGTCAAAATACCTGTCCTGCATATGTTCTACTTGCACATAACCACTAAATACCAGAATGTCTGAGCAGTCTTGTGCTCTAACCAGCCTCTCGCGCATTTCTTTTGTCTACGGACACAAAAAGAAGGTCAGGCTATGATTGACGCTCAAATATACTTCTGTGCTTCGCGTAGATTAAAGCTGTTTTAGAAAATTCATATTGCTTGCCCGCGGTGTTTAATGTAGAAAATGGCCCTTGAGTTTTTGTATGAAGGTAACGTACGCAGTGAGGAGTGGAATACCCCTCATTTTAATGTTGGGAATTTTTATAGCAGTTATGGAAGGGATTTACAACTGCATGCTTTTCATGGCTAAGCTCAGTCTCCTAAATAACATTTAACCCTGAACTATATAAAAATCTCTTTTGCGACCAAGTGAGTGCCCATAGGAAAGTATATATTACTCCTCCTATCATATATTGCAAAAACGATGAGTAATTACGAACTTAATTGATGTTGTTCTTGCGGGCATAATTTCACAACTTACCTTCATCATTCTCATCTTTAATGGAAAAAAAGCATTCATGAAGGTAAGAGAAACTAGAATGCGCTAAAAAGGACATTAAAATTGGTTTAATAATCTTTTCCTCATTCGGCCATTCGGGGAAGAACTATACGCCAAACTGGTTCACTGGTAGGCATTGATAATAAGTGCGTCAACACCTATTAAACCTGCACTACCGAAGGCATAATGTTGTCCGCGTCACGGCTAAGCCCAGTCTCCTGAATAACATTTTACCTTGAACTATCTACAAATCTCTTTTGCTACCAAGTTAATGCCCATAGGAAAATATATATTATTCATCCTATCATATATTGCAAAGGCGATGGACAGTTACAAATTCAATTGATGTTGTGCTTACGAGCATAATATCACAACTTACCTTCATAATCCTCATCTTTAATGAAAAAAAATGAATTCATGAAGATATATACCCAATCAGGCATAAAAACTGAGAATAAGTCTTTACTTACGATGATTATTATAATCTAAAAATTGAATCCAAAAACGTCATTAAAGCGCAGTAGATGGGCTGGCAAACTGGTGGGTGGGTAAGAAAGCGCCTAAGCAACTTAACACAAATTTTTAAACAAATTCGAATGAAATGAGGTGAATGTAGGAAAAACCAAATCGTACAATATCAACTTAAGGCTGCACAGCTTACTCGTGTAACCAAATAAATTTTGAGTGTTGCCTATTAAATATGTCACGCTACACAAATGTGAAAATTGTATAAGCCGCGGTGGGTTTGTAAACTCCGACAGCCCACACTGAGCTGTGGGGCCCCACAGTAAGTTGTTAGTTTAATCACACTTGGATCAATATTCCCGTCAATCCTACTGCTGCCTATTATATCCACCAGCCACTTCCTTATCAGTCCATATAGAATCTTGCACAAGGGTTTAAGTCCAAATAGTCCAAATATCTGTTTGGGCTGTCAGCTACCTCCATTTTAATTGGTGCAGTGCGTAGGTTTCAGTAGAATGGGCGGGTAAAATGATCCAAATTCGATTGTAATCGTGATTTCATGTCGGGTCTCATATGGTTAGAGCGTTGACTATACACAACCATTGCACTTGATTTGTTGGGTTCAAATAACCCCGCTTAATGTTTCACATTGTGACCAAAGGCCATATTTAAATCTTCCAAAAATCCCTGTTACTGCAAGATATTTTAGATTATGTAGGAAAGAATAGAAAATAAATAAGGATGGAAATAATGCATCAATTAAGAACCTTTGATAAGCAGTTTTATTTTGGGCTGCTTAATATTTCTAAAATGTGTCGCATACAAAATGTGCTTGACAATTGCAAGCAGATTTGGTATACTTGTGGTCTACGGAAATCAAATGAGTCTTGCGTCTTTACTCACCATAGAAAACATCATCTAAAATAAATTAAACGGAAACAGATTATTTGAAGAAGAGGAATTTGGATTTTGCCATAATATATGCTGTGGAATTAGGTGCGCAAATTCTCTACGCCTTATCTTCCTTTTAAATCCTGGCTGATAGCGTGCATGCAATCAGAATTTACATTCATAACCTAATATGCCAAGAATTATCAAGAGTTATCATTTTCGAATTTCTGAAGACTGGCATTTTAAGTAAATGTAAAATATGAAACAGAAATGGCAGATACTTGTTAGCATACCAAAATATGCCCAAATGTTTGCGTACATATGTGCGTACTAAAGGCCGCGCGCGACTCTTCATCCTATTTATACGTCTAGCACTTAAACATGTTTAATGTTTCTTATAAAGTTTTATAACACAATAATATAGTTTAAGTGTTAATGTAAGGAAATCATACTTATCTTAAGTTTGTTTTAATTCATTTCCCTAATACAACTCAACCAATCATCACCGGTGGGAGCCGACCTTGTCAATGAATATGTTATAAATACGGCTGTGGAATTAAATCCTGATCCCCGGCTTTTCAGCCGCATCTACGACCAGGAATCATCTCCGCAGCCCGTCCGTCGCTCCTCCCAGATCTCAACTGAACAGCCATCCAACGGACTTAGATTATTTTTGTACCTAGGTTCCCCTTCCCATTAGTTTCTTCGTGTACTTAGGTTACTAGTATATTGTACATATCCACGTCTTCCTTTCCTTCTGGGTCGCTGCTTGTACGTCTGAAGCACGTTGCAACACTAAATCTTGATCATAAGATGATGTTGATCCGCTGTAAAACATATAAGTTCATTCTGACGATGTCCCACTGCAACATGGTGGGTGCAGGCACAGGGCCTTGAGCGGGAATTTGTTTTAAGTCATATTAAAGTTTCGTTGCATCAAACTCATCCCACACCAACCAGTGCTTGGTATCAAGATAGTGTCAAAAAGACCACAAATGAGATCGGGCAAACGCTCGTAAACCAGTGCTTTTCATATCCAGACCCGCGCAACGGACCAGATATTCTTAGAACAAGGGAGAGTATTGCTCGTATCCCAAATAAAAGAAAATGCCATTGAGATCAGGGTAAGAAAGAGATATTGCAGCCTAACTGTCCATCCCAAAAAGGATCGTGTTATTCTGCCATTTGGTTACCTGCCAAGCAATGGCTGTTAACGCAAAGCAGTCGATGCAAGGGTACCTGGCATTTTGAGGTCAGTAGAATGTTATGAATGTCTGCCAAACTCTCCCTCCCTTTCCTCCCAAAAATACCAGTCCACTTTCCCGGTTGTTATTTCGACTGATGCAATAGTATACTATCCGAGCCAGTCAGTCAACTGATGCCAAACTGGGACCTTATAATGGACAATGTTGAAAAACCCACTTGCGCACGTTTGGAATGATCTCCTTGTGTCTCCGATGTTCTTGCTTTGTCTAACAACCGCAATGGATCCACTGAATGTCTGCAAGGTATGTCTGGCATGGCAATCGATTTTCTGAAATTTCTTGGCGCCTGTTTATTGCGTCTGGTCTGGGTGTAACCCCCAACCAAAGTGCTGTGACAATGCAGCTGACGGACTCAGGGACGTTCTTAACCCACGAAAGCACTTTGAAGATAGGGGGTCAACGCGATTTGGATTATCGTCTCTTTTACACTTAGTTTATTGTAAGTTGGCAGCCTTGTCCGCCCCTTCCTAGTAGTACCTCATAAATCAATGTGTAGTCCCAAAGCAATTTTATTTCAATCTGATGGTGTAGTTTCTATGGAAGCTCAACATTTTTTTTGAATTTATCGCTTAACTTAACATTTGTCTTCATATCATTGAAACCTTAGTGGAAGATAAGATCGCCAAGAAAGGCTAGATGGCGAATTACTTCCTTTTCCATCATAAATTGACTTTCAGTGTCAGATCCCCTTTGATGACATCAACAATACCTTCCAAATACTGAACCCAGGATTTGGATAAGTCCTGTCGGGAGTACCTTCATGCAACAGTTTAAAGACAACGTCAAATGAAGCATTTGATTTAGTTACTCCATTGGCTGAGATATCAAATCTGCAATCGTTGTACGCCCATTTCACTTAACCAGTAGAACCTGGTGGTGAGTTCGAAAAAAATTACAAAATTTCGGCTGAATCAGGTTCGGGGTCCCAATGATCATATTTGATTCTTCTTACTAGCGTTCTAAAACTCACAGTTTCGGTTGAATACGATTTTTGACAAGGAATGTTAAGTAAAGGGGATGCAGTTGACGTGGGCTTAGGATGAAAAACTTGCTATTATATTTACTTAACTAGGAGTTGTTTGGTTAAGTTCTTCCTCAGGTTAAGTTATTGGCCTGGGTCCTAAGGCTCCACCCGTATAAGCACTTATACCATTAATTCCCATAAAACTGTGAGTGGCTTATCGGTTGCTGGCCGCGAAAACATACCATATCCTTGCCCATACAACAAATACAAGTGAGAGATTTCCGCAATCCATAATATCAAACTGAATCAACATACGCGTGAGTAGCATATGTCTGTCAGGAGAACAAGAACATGATCGTCATAGCTGGTAATTGGTATTTATAATTTCTCTTTAACATGGATAAATACTGAAGCTCATCTGGGTATTGCACACTTCGTTCGGCTCTGTAGTATGACTTAAAGGTTCAACACTAGCGAAGTGCTTACGTATAACATGAGATTTACTGCTGTGAAATGCCAACGGTTATCTAAAGTGGAGTGATTCTCAAGAACGGTTCAAATGTCCAGGACAGAGAATTTCATACGTATGAATTGGAAGACAAGCATCCTTAAGAAGTATAATAGAAGTTAAATAGGTTCTTTGGGGAAATAGTAAACTTTATAGGTAAATCTTCAACGCTGGCTCCCAATGTCCTCGTCAAGCTCTAAAGCAGCATTCAAATGGTACTAGGTCTGAGATGTATAAGTTATAAACTTGCCTGGGGACCTTTGTCTACGTATTGACGGCGGCAGTGGTGGCAGTGTTACTGGTGGCAGGGTTGGTGGTGGCAGTGTTGGTGGTGGTCGTCGTAGGTTTGCTGCTGCCTCATCCTTCCTCAGGGATGCTGTAATTCAAAAACAAAATTCTTTACGTTCAGGCATATGTTTTCTTAGGCTATATATATGAAAAGGGTACTACGCAGAGAATACGAGATATGCTGCGATTTGTTTGGAGTTTCTTTACTTTTCCTGCAGTCGACTGTCCCAAGAGTTCATAAAGCACGGTTCAAAGACGGTTCCCTCTTCCTTTTCTTCTAGGAAAACGTTTTGCAAAATGTTCCCAGAAAATCTAAAAGTCAGAGCTTGCCTCGTATATACACATACATATAACGCCATGATTCTTCTTTTAACCTACGAAATTTCACAACCACACACTATGGCATTTTATGCAGAAGACGGTGCTACACTTCCATTCACTTGAGGCATTACCTAGCGAGGGAGACAACCTCCTCCCGAGGAATACTGCAAACCCTGGCGTGCAACTGAGAGTGATCTTAGAGGGCAATTGCCTCACAACTCACTCGCGTACCATGTAGTTACTTCCCAGCCTGTCTGTAGTCCTTCATGTCTATTATTATCGGGCTCACTTATGCCTGCAGGTGATGCTTGATTTGCCATTGGATACACATATCAGTTTCTAAATGAGTGTAAATCACCCTTAGTTTCTCATAAGCCTTGGCATTTGAAGATCCCTTTATGACACGCAGTCAGCCCAGTCTTTTACCTACATACATTGCTACTTCTATCCATAAATATGCCCTCGATATTGGTTGCCAGTAATCATACCGGAAATCGTTTCCCTACATTGTTTCTAAGGCTTAGGATTGTGAAACTGTTTTGAATTTTCTGGAGAGGAAGCATTTTTTGACAACTTAATGCTCAAATATTCCTTATGGAATTTATAATAACCGGAGTTTTCCGCAAAATATGGATTTTATTGCAATTATTCTTCAAGTTAAGAAGGTCAATACGTGTAAATGTTTTCCTTGTAGGAGATGTTTTTCTCCCTTTTTTAGGCACGTTATGTGAACGAAAATCGTCTATCATTTTCATTATAAGATCACATGGCTAATTTAAATGTTGTAACGTATAACTAAGGCACGTAAATTACGATGAACTACTTCACAAAGGAACCACTTACTTATACCAAAATGGCTTGGATCAGAACTAAGGGATCGAATTTTTACCACTGTTCCAATTACAAGTTGTTAGTCGTCATAACATGATCTGTCTTAAAGCAAAAATGTCAATTTTATGACTTGCTTACTTTCCAAAGGAAATCAATGCACCAGCATGGAATCAATCCTTCGGAACATTGATTTTCAGGTAAGGTTCTAAATCTGAATGGCTATTGTTGACCCGAGGCTGAAAAAGTTTTGTTCGAAGGATTAACGCCAAATTAAAAGCATAACGTTCGTCGGATATTCAATATGGCATAATGGAAACTTGCGTTCGTTTACCAGAAAAACACACATGGTACGCTGGCAGAGCCGAACTGGTGAGCCGAACGCCTCACAGCTGTGCCATGCAGCGGTGAAACTCGTATGTTTGGGCTTGAACTAGTGCATGTGCTGTTGTCATAGGAAAAAGGTAACATTATTGTATCCATTTCGTTAGGAAAATGTGAGAGTGTAGCCTGTCACTCACAAGTGCCCACTCAAACTTAACTGCTGTGAACTCAGTCATCTATGCTTACCCGTCTGGAGATCACGCCTCCTTATTATAACCCAATCCTCATTTTATCTCATGCGTTAACATTTTCAATCATGACGACTCCAACTGGTAGTTTTTGGGGTTTTTCTCTCAAAAAACCGAAATAATTCGCTATAAGTTTCTCAAATATTTGACACGATTCCTATAACATTGCAGCTAATGCATTTCTTATTTTCCTGAAATGTGTTGATACCGCGAACTGGTAAGCATAAACGGCAGCAAAACCCAAATAATATTTCTCGAAAATATAGAACGTTACATTGAGTCGGTCTATAAAGGGAATACGTTGCATGCAGTCTATATCGAATTCAAAAAAACTTTCAATAGCGTGCCACACCACCGCGTTCTTTATTAACTCAACCGTATAGGAGTAAGAGATAAACTTCTGACATGGATAAAAATCTCCCTAATTGGCCGCTCACAAATCGTTCATATCAGTGACAAACTGTTGGCCAAGGTTGAGTTTGAGAGTGGTGTTTCCCAAGGCTCTGTTCTCGGCCTACTTTGTTCATTTTCTATATCAACGATTGTGCCAACGAACTGGATTGCGATACGGCCATATTTCCGATGATCTCAAACTTTGACGCGTCATTCAAACTGCGGCTGACGAAAAGAACTTGCAGGCAAGCTTAAATCGACTACTGAAATGGTCAAATTACTGGGTCTTGCCATTTAATGAGAGCAAGCTCAACATCATAAGCGTCGAGAAAAATCAATCCTTAAAAATCTTACGGGTAACCGACTAAATGTCATTCCATTGAAATAAATGGATGCTCAAAAGGACCTGGGAGTCTGGATCACGCCCTCGCTAAAACCCTACCTACATTACGCAAAGAAAGCGATGTCAGCAATGTCGATTTTGTACCTCGCCAAACGAACTTTTCAGCCTTCAATACTGACTGATTCACCAACGTCTTCGGACACTTCGTGAGGCCACAGGTCGATTCCGCTATCCAAGCTTGGAGACTCTGATTGGCGAAGGACATCAACACCCTTGAAAAGGTTAACAGGTGAGCAACCAAACTTGTCCGTGGACATGGCTCACAGCCTTATGAAACACGGCTGTCGAATCTCAATCTCTTTTCTTTGTGCTATAGACAGCTTCATGGACACCTGATACTAACATTCCGCATACTAAGCGTTTAGGACTGTTGTCTTGTCCCAGGTGATTTCCGCTAGTTAGCAACAGCAACGAACTTGAGAGGTCATCCTATAAAATTACGTGTGACTGGAGCTAGGCTAGGCACTTGAAAGTACTTCAAGAGCAGTCAAATATTGGAATAATCTTCCTCTGCATGTTGTTATGTTGGAATCTGTGGAGGCTTTTAAGCGAAAGTAAGATCGATATAATGGTACGAGCTACAACAAGAACTGAAAGCTGCAAAGGTGACGTTAGAAATAAGGTATGTAGAATACTACTAGCTATATTTGAGTAACATTTTCTATGTTTATTAATTTCATTCGAGGGTTCGCACTCTCCCATAATTCCCTACAGAGTTCTCCAAGGTCTTCGATGCTTAAATATCGGCGCAACTTGCTAACACCGCGATTGTTCGCATCAACTCAACCTGACGGCCATTCTGCATGCGGTCTATTAACGTTCTTCGTGGGTTTGAACCGCAACGGACCGAGTATGATCTGGGCGGATATTTCTGCCTTTGAATTCATGTGGCGAACACTGCAATCAGTAAGGAAGTGTCGGGCTGCTTCTTTCGAACTTCAATGATGATCCAAGTGTTCTCCGCGATGCCCCCTGTTGCCACCGACCCCCCGCCCCCAAGGGTGACAGTGTTTTTCTCCTAAATATCACTGGGAGTTATTTTTCACTGTCCGCTCTTTTTATCCATTACTCCACCCATTTGGCTTATATCAATTGGCCTCATCAACATCCCAAGATACTACTTTTTGATACCACAACTCACATGTACAAAAATGCAAATTCAAAAAAACTGAACTTTATCTCCGTCATGTTTACTGATACTGGTACATATTGATATTGTGTTCCAACCTAAACAACATTGGACATTGCTTTATTATTTGGAAGCCTGTAAATTCGCTAAAATCCTACCTGTTTTCCGTCATTATACAAGACTAAAAATGCAGTGTTATTTACAAAAAGGTTTTTTGAGCCACAAATCCACTCGTATAGCCAAAATAACAAGATTGCATGTATGCTTAACTACTCAATTAGACCTAAGTCATGACATTTCATGATTTAGTGCTTTACTGTGGGTTTAAACATAAAATAAAGTTAACAGCTATTTATGATGTAAATAGCAGTTCACAAAAGTCACACTTTTGGTTAGTCCACCGTGCAGCTGGTATCGTAAGAGAGCATCGCAGGTACTACAATGAACGATTTGTGGGCCAGCTTTGTGTTAACTGAAGCTTAAAACCGCAGGTCGATGCATGCAGCCGTGCGTGTCAGGCCGGGGTTACCAGATGAAATTGCCACAGGTATGAGGTCACGATGGACATTACTAAGTACAAAGCAAAATATGACAACGCC
The DNA here is from genome assembly GCA_017591395.1 of Schistocephalus solidus. Taxonomy (NCBI): domain Eukaryota; kingdom Metazoa; phylum Platyhelminthes; class Cestoda; order Diphyllobothriidea; family Diphyllobothriidae; genus Schistocephalus; species Schistocephalus solidus. Next base: position 10,370 of record WEDG01014321.1, on the reverse strand, counting down.
CTCGTATGTAAAGAGACTTCAAGCATTTTGGCACCAAAACTTGTTGTTATAAAAGCACCTCTTTAAAGAGATTGTTAGAGCACTTTATATCGGGTGCATTCGCATTAAAGTGTGACGCAATAAGAATACGCTATTTGTAATAGAAATTCTGACCATTGGATTTATGCTAACTGAATCAAAGGCAGCTGGGATATTTAGGAAATTATTTCCTTGGTAAACAAGTTGTTCTAATTGTGCTTTAATAAGATTATGCTTGAATAAGAGCACCAACAAAATTTTGCCAAAACGCTTCTTTTTCCAGTCGAACGGGACAGAAACACAAGTGATTAATTTATAACCAAAAAACTATTTAGTAAAAGATGCCAACAGCAAAAGGGCTGGATAGTTTTGCAAAATTAAAAATCATACGTATGGGATCAAAAGCGTGTGCCTTACTTGCTTACCAAACATTTGAATCAACGCTTATCTTTCAAATTTGTATAATAACTCTGTGAATGTGACTTTTGAGATCATGGAGTACAAAATATTCCTACCCTGCCCTTTATTTCGAAGGTAAACTAGGCATGAATTGCCAACGTGGGTGCGCTTTCCAGTACATACCAAGAAAAAATGAAGAAGGGTCTTTCTTAATAACCAGAAGACAAAAACCATAATGAATATTTCTGACACCTTTGCTGGCATTAATAACAGATTACCCAATATCTGACCAGAAATGGAGGTTTGAATCCTTAGAAAAACAGGGTTGACAATTTCATCGAAAATGCGTGCAAAGCTTTGGTTCTCAAACGCGAAGCAGACTTCACTGTATGTGGTGGGTTTTTAAGACTGGACATAGGCACCGCAAGTGCTTTTCGATAAATCAGCAACACAGGGCTAACAAGTCCAAGTAAAGATTAAAGCTCATAACAGAAGCCAAGAACGGAGAATTCTCCAAATTGGGGAGAGACTTGAGTAATTATGAGTGGTGTTCAAGTATTTCTTCTTTTTAGAGCCTCAAGTGACTAAATTTTAGGCAATTTAAATAAATGAAATGACAAGTTCCAGTAAGATTAATGCTAATAACAAAAGCCAGGATGAAGAATTCTCAAAATTGAGGAGATACTTGAGTAATTACGATTGGTGTTTAAGTATTTCTGCTTTTCAGAACCTCAAGAAACTTAATTTTTGTCAATTTAAAATGTTTTAATTTGGATTACTGCACACCAGCATACAAACCGTCTTTTTTGAAAACAATTAAAAAGTTAAATGATTTACCAAATGCATGGGTTAGGGCATTACACTGTGCCAACTTACTTGCATTTCCGGGTGCTTGAAGTTTTGCCAAAGTTATTGCTGCAAAGTGAGTGAATACGAAACATTTTGGGTAAAAGATGCAAAAATAAATATAAATTACGACATTTTAAGGAGATTGTATTGAAACGTACTTGGCATAGGAGCTCCTAAAGCGACGCTTGGGTTTCCTGTTCAGAAAATAGACATTTTGGAATAAATATGGTGTATGCTCCAAAAAGATACGAATGATGACATAAGGATTGTGGAAAAAACGTTGAAACAACAATTGAAGCTCCTTAAGGCACTGCTGCTATCTAGTTAATCGCACTGGATCTCTAAGTATGCATACAAAGTCTAATTTAAATGTCTACAACTCAGGTAAAAGTAGATTACTGAAACTGTGTCCTCGCAATTTCCTTCAAGCAATTATATTATACCCTTTATATTCGCTATCCGAAACTAGTAAAATATTGTCTAAGAGAAGGCTATAATTTTCCTACGGCTTGTTTAGGTTACTTTGAACCCAAGATTGAACAATGCGGTTAACGGACTCGTGGTCCAACAGGCAAAAGTGGTCGACTGGGCATGAATGGCTAACGGCAGCTAGTAAGGCAGAAATTGTCATCCCAATTTCTTTTCGTATTCCTCGATTATTGTCCTTCGTAGTCCTCACTAGTCGTTACGCAACTGATGTGAGATCCTCAATCGGAATGTCAAAGAGTAACCCACTAAAACTAGAAATTAACGACTGTCAGTCCAAATGATTGGTCTTCCAATACTAGACTATAAGGACTTGACTTTTGCGCAAGGGAGGGTTTTTTCTTTGAATTCATTTTGAATATGAACCATGAAGTCAATGAATCAAGAAAAATTGCTCAACCGTTGCTGATATTATTATTCTTAATACCTAAAACTCAACGGTTCCAAAGTTACTGTAGGCGCTGCCAAAATATATTGCAGATAAATTACCATACAACCTTAAATTTAGCTAGCATTTAGTTTCAGCTGGCCATTTGTTTTGAAAAAGAGTCGAGCCTTTAGTACCCTGGAACTTCCTTTCACATGCACATCGCTTGCAAGGTATCTGAACTTATTATTTTAAATATATATGGTAATGCAAAACTTTAAAAAAAACATATGGCACAGCTCCTTAGCTTGCTCTGCCTTAGAAAATATATAGAGACTTAAATAACTTAGAATTACATTTATTATCAGAACTTTGCTTATGCAATTCAAATTGCTAGTGCAAAATTAATTATAGATTTTTCGTTAGCATTTGCGAAATGAACTTATCATCTTAAGCACTTCAGAATTATGAAGAAGCCCCTAAATGATATATAACGACAAGTGTCTAAACATAACACAGTTTTTTTTTGCAGAAACGTCTGCCAAAAATGATTTTAAAAATTGTATGTGAATATTTTTATAGAGGTTTTACAGACATGTTCAAAGTTCGTCAAAACACGTAAACTGTATCATTGTTTCAATATCTTAGGCCAAATGGATGGTGCTTTTCTTATATATGAAGAATTTTTGCAATTTTATCGGAGCTTACTGTACTAACGAAAACATTTTATTTCTAATTTGGTCCCAAACGTTCGCTTTAAAAAAAAGCATTAGTGACGTGTATAAATATGATTTAATAATTAATCAACTAGGTGTGAATGGTTTATAAAGCGAAGTTATGAACTCTATAAGTTCTCTGAAGGGACGCTTTCCAGCATCTGGCTGAGTTCTTTAAGTGGTTATAAAACTGGTTTAACTCAGTGTTTGGTTTGGTATTTTATAGCATTGGTCAATTAAATATTTCATAGATAATAATATTTGAATGCATAAAACTCTCACCGAGTTCTCCAATGACGGACAGAAAGAAGGTGAGAACAAGTTTCATAAACATGTTTTAGATTATCAGAGACTGCTGCCTTCTTTTAAAGTCTAACTGACCTATGTGTGTTAGCGACCACTTATAGAACGCGGTCAAATTTTCACGAAACTAGTGGGTCAGTTAACAGAAGGCTTTTTTGACAGTGTTAGCATTTTCTGGTTTGAAATGTCTGGTTCGAAAAAACTGGCGCAGAAAACGAAACTGAGACGCATTTTTCCAAAAGGAAATTATTATGATGTTGCGCTGTTGAAGACAAAGTGTGTAACGTTTTAAACTTTTCAAATCCTTTAAGTTTTGGCATAAATGAACGAAGGAGTTTAACTTGCAAGCACTTCCGACCAAAAGCACAGACCTTTCTGAAAAAACATTGGTGTGCGTGACTGCGCATATAGGTTGGGCATGTCATGCGAACAAAATACGAATTAAATCCTGCCAATGAAAAAAGGCTTGACAATTATGACATCAATTGGAAAAAATATATTAAATTTAACCGACAGAAGTTTTAAAAAATATTTTCTGGGTGAGAAACTTTAACGACCTGAAGAGGAGCAAAATAAACGTATTCAAGTAGATGTCCACACTTTTTGAATTTATTCGAAGTTTGCCGGATATTGTGTCTTCTCCATGGTGTAATGAACGAGTTGCGGCGTCAATTGTAAATTTGTGACAGTAAAAATATTTGATTAACATTATCAGTCCCAATTATTTTGTTAAAACACTAATAGATTTCATATGACTCCATTGAGTAGAGCGTACGTCAAGAAAAACATTGGTACCGCCCACACACCAGCAAACTGCCAAATTCTGGGGGGTCACTGTTTCGCTTTATCTATTTCGCCCGCAAAATCAATAAAGCTCCTCCCTTATCATGACTTTCCTTCAGAATTCCTGATCATTTTCTTCATAACCCCTGCATTTCCTACCATATATATATATTTGTTCTGGAAGTCACCAAATTATTTTTATATATTCGTGCGGTTAAGTACCTTTTTGTCAAAGCCATGTTTGGAAAGTTACTTATTTTTAACGTAGCCAAAGCTCTGTTGGAAAGAAAAACCTACCAGGGAAAGAGTAATTCTACGAGGTTTTTATTAATTGTACTGGATATGTTCTTGTTATATGACCAGTAGGTAAGGAAAAATTACCACGCTGCGATAATTAATTCCTGCAAGTTAATAAAGCTTTAACTCGATTTACTTCCTCTGCCATTTACGAAGTAAGTGATGACAAAACGAGTCACTGTGCATGACCTTAACTTTAATCGCATAATTAGACGTAAATATATGAGAAAATTTCACAGAAAATACAAATTTTCACACATTTAAGGCACTCATTGCAATTGTAGCAGCACTCATAATTACTAATCTTGTCGTCTAATATTTCCGTATTTAATTTTTAACGTTATTTTAAAAGCTGGAAAAACTTTGAAAACGTATCTCAGATGCCCTATGTGAGAGTCAAATCCATAAATTTTTAGTTAATTAATTAAATTTAACATCAGTATCTGCATTTTCAAATTGTCACATTTAATTTCCTTTTTGAATTGGATGAATGTCAACCTGCATTCCTTATAAATATTTCACATAAAGACAGTTTCAGTTTGCCTAAAGGGCAGCACAATTTAATGATGCATGCGGAAATCGCCATCAACTAAAATTTAGAAAGCTAACTGCATTATCACATTTAACCTCAACTTGATTAACATTTTTAAAAATTGTCTATACTAAAAAAATATTCTGTAAAGTCTTACGTTGACAAGTATACTGTTAACTTTAATACGAAATAAATTAAATTCAGGTGCATGCTGCCAGAACCTAGGGGAAAAACAACAACCAGATTAAAAGAGGTAACCCTCGTCGTTATCGTCCATAGAGGGCATTTTTAGGAGGCTGAATTGGTGAAAAGAGACTGTATGCACGAGGTGAATATCAGGAATAGAACTGGATTTCCATCGTAAACATAAATCATATACAATTCTTCAAATCTGCAGTTGATGTTTTATCTTCTCTCGGGAAGTTCTTTTACATATGACTTCCTGGCCGACTTCTCAAGCTTATCTGTAAAGATTTCATCACAAAAGTAAGTGATATACCAGAATAAAAGTTTTTTTGATCGAAATGCATTGAAATTGTTTTGGCACGGCATGATATAGAAAAATTAAAGCATATCAATTGTTTACGGTCCTTATTCTCGGTTTGGTAAAACTACTACTGCCAAGCCTGCCAATTCATGTGGTCATTAGCAAAACAGGTTGTAAATATTTGATAAATTATTTATAAAGAAGAATATGTTTCATGATTTCACAAAAAAGATGATCCCTTGCACTTGGCTTCGCCTGTTTACACATCTTCTGCGAGACCACATCCCAATACTCATCGCCTGTTACCTCCACCATCAGTGACGGACACTCTCACCTAAACTGTCCTCAATGTGAACGCACATTCACCTCACGCATCAGCCTTGTCGTTCACTTGCAAATTCCTCGTACAAAGAATGGTGAGCCAGTGCCAGGAGCACTAACACATAGCACAGTTCGCCGCCTCCACTGCCCTCACTGTGCTCGCACATTCACTCATCGCATGCGCCTATTCAGTCACATGCGCATCCATGACAGCGGAATTCACCGCAATGCTGACAACACCGATACATCATGCACAACCTCCGCTCCTGTCATTTTTCCGCCACTGCCACCCCCACTACCATGAATGACATCCCCCAGCCTCAACCGATTTCTCCTGTCCACACTGCACCCGCAACTTTAACTCCGCATCGGTCTGGTCGGTCACCTGCGAATTCATCGCACTGAGGCTAGTGAACCAGTGCTCGGGGCTTCGACATACAGTCGCCGTCCCTTGCTCCACTGCCCTTGCTCCACTGTCCCTTGCTCCACTGCCCTCCACTGCTCCCGCACATTTACAAAGCACATGGGCCTATTAGGACAAATGCGCCTCCACGAAAACCTGCGGTAAAACACCGGAGGCTAAGCCACATCAGCGCACACCATCTACAATGCCCTCACAATCATCATAATATACCTGATTAAATCACGATTTCCTAAAAACCATGGCTAAGAAGGCAACTAATTTGACGCTTTCACCAGACCATGCCGTCAGCCCAGTGTATGTGTTGTGTGTGTCAAGTGGCTGACCAATGGACGGCGATGGTTCCTCCATATCCCCTAAGTAAGTTAATCTTGGTGTGTGCGTTATGAGAGCCAGGTCGTGCTGTGGCACGCGAAGACGGGTACACCGACCCATCAGCCAATGCGCCCACTTCCGCATCAGACAATTGACCGGCGCGGACAGCGGTTTGATTGTGGGGGGGGGGAGGAGAGAGTGAGGTCGACAGCTCAGCGTATGTTCCTCACTATAAACAACCTGAAGCGCTTGAAACTATCACGGTGCGCTAAAAACCGTGGCTTTGAAGGTTGCCAACTGACGGGATAACTCGGACCACGTGCTCAGCCCAATGTGTGTTTTGCGTGGAGTGGCTGACTGGCGGACCGAGAGTCAGGCTTCAATGGCTCTTTCTTTATGTGGTATTTATGTCACTTCCACTCCGTGAGATCCAAGTCATGTGTGATGGTACGCCCAGGGGTGGCTCCGACCGCGCCAGCCACCTGCATCCTCTCTCACCTCCGGTTTTCTTGACTCTGTCATGACACCGAGCTCAGGTGGGGAGCAGGTGAGAGTGCGGTTGTTGTAGCGCAAGGCTATTATCACATATAACCTAATTCACGAGCAAGTCACCGTCTCTGAACCACCCTTCCGTGGAGCATACATCGTCCATAGTCGAAATCGACGGTTCAACTATCATCTTAAACAGTAACATGTGAAAATAGGATCGAATATGCAAGATGAAAGCAAACAATTATATTTTCTCAGGTTCGTTTGAAACATCGAATTTTATTAGAAACCTTTTTTGCACTGTGTTCAAAATTATGTCCAAAATATTGGCATTAAAATTATCACATTTAACCTCAACTTGATAAACATTTTTAAAAATTGTCTATACTAAGAAAAATGTTCTGTAAAGTCTTACTTTAATAATCATATAACAATTGGTTAACGAGCTGCTATTTGATTTGCAACAGCACTCACTCTCCCAATTCTGCCTTGAGAATAACTCTTTTGCCCCACATGCAACCGCGCAAGGGCCAGTTTTCTAGGCATTAGAACATAACGACACATTCCAAGAAGACAAATGAATATTTTGACCTTTTGTTACGTTGACAGGGTTAAAGTTTACTTTAATACAAAGGAAATCATATTTAGTTGCATGATGCCAGAACCTAGGCGAAAAACAACAACCCCATAAGAAGAGGTAACCCTCGTCGTTATCGTCCCTAGAGGGCATTTTTTTAGGAGGTTGAATTGGAGAAAAAGAGACTGTATGCACGAGGTGAATATTAGGAATAGAATTGGATTGCCATTGAAAACATCAATCATATACAATTCTTCAAATCTGCAGTTGATGTTTTATCTTCTCTCGGGAAGTTCTTTTACATATGACTTCCTGGCTGACTTTTAAAGATAATCTGTAAAGATTTCATCACAAAATTAAGTGATACACCTGAATAAAAGTTTTCTGATTGAAATGCATTGATATTGTTTTGGCACGGCATGATATAGAAAAACATTTAAGCATATCAATTGTTTACGGTCCTTTTTCTCAGTTTGGTAAAACTACTACTGTCAAGCCTGCCAATTCGTGTGGTCGTCAGCAAAACAGGTTATAAATATTTGATAAATTATTTATAAAGAAGAATATGTTTCATGATTTCACAAAAAATGTGATCCCTTGCACTTGGCTTCGCCTGATATTCATTGACTTAAGAATGCGGTTCCAACTGGAATATGATTCAAACCTCTTATGCCGAAATGCACGTGGTTTTATGGCAAAAGGCCTAAGAGGAAAAGGTTTTGTACTGTGATGTTTAAACGCATTGGAAACTTCTTTGATGTCTATGAACCCCAATTTTCGTTATAATCCTTTCTTTCTACCTTCAATATTCAAGATTGAAAATGATATGTGTCATATCCAGTCAGCAAATCAAAATAACAGGGTCAAATGTAACTTGTCCTTCTTCTACAAATTTCGGCAACACAGTGCATGAGTTGGGTCATCTGCTGTAGGTTGTCATATTTCATTTTTAAAGAAAACACACATTGTCGGCACAAAACACTTAACGTGCATTTCCGTTTTCACTAGTTTAAAAAACAACAATTACACAAACCTACAGACATACTATCTCCTGCATTAATCCAAGGTGTCGTTATTTCGTGTTATTACTGTTCCGAAGTCGTTAAGGGCAGACATTTCATCAAGGATATTAATGGTTTATGCAAGGATAATTTGACTAGTTCTCTCATCAGTAGGTAAAATTTAAGAGATCTAAAAATGTAACTATACTCCGACAACGCACTGAAGACGCCTGTTGTTAAACATTAAGTGAGCTAATCAGGACTAAAGCCAAGACCGATTGACTCATTCTCTGAGATCTCGAGAGGAGTTCGGTTTTAGCAATCTTTTAAGAAACGGTCTCGCCATAGTGACCTTAATGTTAAGCGACGCATTTTGTCTATTTTAACATCAGAAAACCAGCTGAAACATTAGATTGTTGGCCTGTAGGCAGTAAAAGACAGGTTCAGACAGGCTTGAGGTCAGCATTACCGAATTTTGGAAAGAAGGCTACGCCTGGTGGGTTGAATGTACTTGAGTGGTGTGCTTGAAAAAATATTTCACTTTTAAAGTTTCCATTCACATGCCAGTTGCGATATCATGTTTATTTGTATGTCGATTGGCACAGTATTACAAAGTACTGGATGATCGTATAGAAATGGCTGTTCTGGTTTTATCTCAAATGCGAGTGAATATGTTTGAAAACATTAAAAATTAAAAGGCGAAAAATATAACTTAAACGTTACTTTTAAAATTTGCTAATTTATGATAATAATCGTGAGGATTGTTAGAATACCAGTGTCGATATGTGAAGGTACTTTGCATGAAGAAGGCTGAAAAATATGATTTTTCGGTAGTTTCCATACCCTTTCCTACTTTAAAGCTGTCCTTCATTATTTTATTTGTCTTCATATATTGCCAATAACGCTGTCATTTTCGAACTCTTGTAGAATTGACTAACCTGGTTTGGATTTCTAGTCTGCGAAGCTTTAGATACCTCCTATCATCCATCCATGCACTCTTTCCCAGAACCAACCAGCTGCGTATGCAAATAACTCATTTGGATTACTAATGGTATTCTTAAGATCACAAAAAGACACATTTTATTTTACTTTCTTGCGTTGTATTTTTTCTATACTTTTCCACCAGTACTCCGAGGCTCATTCTACATTAATCACAATCTTGTTTTTCTCATTCGTTTTTATCTTACTCACTGAGAATGAAACATACAGCAAATCTGAGTAAGATAGAAAATAGTCCTGTGTTATCTGAACTGCTCTATTTGGCCGATGTGTCCAGTGCTTTTTAACTCGTGTTCACACCTTCAATTCGTCTTAACTTTTAGTTCAGTCCCTTAAGATATTAAAATAGAGAAAAAAATTAAGTGTGAATATTTCAACTTTAAGATCTTAACTTATTTCGTAGGCAGATTGTCTTAAAGATCATGTATAACACAATAGCCACTTGTCTTTTCTTACACCATAGCATTTTCCGTCTGTCACATTCGTGCTCACCTATTAGAACACCAAAGACAATCCAGTTATTTTCTGTGCTACTGTTCCGACCATGCCATTATGAAAAAAATGAAACTTCTCAATCAACTGAATGGGTTTTTAAATTACATGTCGAATTACAAATTATATAGTGGTTAATTGGGAAACCAAATGGATTTGGTGTAATTTTGGGGTACGATAGTAGGCAAAAAAATCCGGCCTCTCGGTATATTTTTCAACAGTATTTTTATACCATTCTACAGGTTGATATTGGTCTTCTTCCTTCTACGATCTTCCTCCTATCTTTATATGCAACTGTAAGCGCGATTTAATTCCCTTAATTGTTTCTTGTGCATTTATTTATGACTATACTATTACTTGCGCATCAAAAATGAGTATGTAAATGACAGTTCGACCGTCAATTTCGACGAGGTCCACCGTATGCTCCACACCAGATCATTACAGGGACGGTGACTTGCACGTGAATTATTTTTGAAGTGATAGAAGCTTTTGCGCTGCAGCTACCACTCTCTACTCCT
>WEDG01014319.1:0-45108 GCA_017591395.1 Schistocephalus solidus | reverse complement strand
GAAAGTAAGGTATGGATAATTACTAGTTATATTTGAGTAACATTTCCTTGTTTGTTATTTTCGTTCGAGGGCTTGCATTCTCCCATTATTCCCATGCTCGGTCCTCGAGGTCTTCGATGCTTAACTTATTTACACACCCTTGGTGACACCGTGAGTATTCGCATCAGCTGACCTGGCGACCGTCGTCCATGAGGTGTGAACGTTATCCCTGGTTCGAACCGCAATGGACCGAGGATGATCTGGACATCTATATTTCAGCCTTGAAATCCCTCAACGGACGCTGCAATCAGCAATGGAGCATCATGTGACCTCCGAAATGCCCCTGTTGGACACCCTCCCAAGGGCGACAGTTTTTTCTCCCTAAATATCACCGAGTTTTTTCACTGTCTGCTCTTTTCAACTTTGTTCCACTATGTTGGCCTCCTTAACCTTTAACAATATCAGTGTACCACGTAAATCTGCCTGCATTCACTTGACTGTTACTTTAATTTGCTTCTTATTCTTGCTACTTTTATGTAACAAATAGGGATTTCAAAGGCGTAAGCCTATTTTCCTCAAATACACTGAACTGAACCTATTAACCGTAAATGACCTATCTCACAAAAAATGCAAAAAGCAACGAAAAACAGTTAATCAAACGTAAACCAGTGCAAACGTATAACACTTACACAAAACGAAGTTCAAACGACCACTTGTTAAATCAAAACATAAAATCAATATTATTTTTGTACGATTTCGGTAGATCGAAATAAAAATTTACTTATGGAAATCATAAATTCTGAAAAGGCAAACATTCGACTCAGCAGCCTAAACCCGAGATTCGGAAGCACATGGAACCTGCGAGTGCACTAATGTGCACAACATTTTCTTTGTAGCAATAGACATTTTCATTACTAAATTTAATGTGCACTTGTTGGCGACAGGGAATTCCGCTAATCGACCTTGTGTGCTTGAGCTCTGAATGAATAGTTTGCGGTTTTAGTTCTTCCGCCAAAAAATGAATTTTCCTTTAAACACCTTCCAACTGTGATATAGTTTGTGATATATCACATGCCAAATGCCGATATTTGTGAATGATTGATTGGCAAACCAGCATCAAGACATGTTCCAAAGCTTTGAAATGTTAAAGAACTCCCATAAGCGAATTTAAAACTTAAAGAGAATAACAAGTAATATTATTTTGTCAAGAAATACCAACGTTTTGAAAAAAGAGCAAATTCGACGATTAAATTTAAATAGAATTTTCAGGTGATATCGTAAGCGTACTATTTTGTGTTTATTAAGAGAACTGTCCTTTTCTCAAATTTCTTTATTGACATGCCTGGTATCGGATTACAATTAGTTTCAGATTGTCCTTGAAATAATGCTTAATTTTTCGTGAGTTGGACTGTTTTTAATCGATTGGCAATAAAATTTGCTCCTGTTCTATGTGTTAATAAAAACCTCCAAAATAAGGTAGTTCTTAAAATCATTTACAGAAATAGTGTGCTTTTGGTTATTTCTTTTAATGGAAATGGCGATTTGCATCATATTTGTAGACTTTCCCAAACATGAAAGCTCATTGCCGAGAAAAATGAACGTCCTCAGAGAGAGGGAGAGAGAGGAATATGCTTTTTTTTGAAGTATCATTCAAATTTTCAGCAAAAAATGGCTCTATTCACTAAGAGAATAGGATGATTTTACATACTATGCAAGAATAAAGGAGTAAAAATGGACATATGGTGGTGGAGAGAGTTCCAATTTCACATTCAGTATTTCAGTCTCTCCACACGTAAGATAGCCTGCTTAAAATGGTAGAACAGAGCGCTGAGATGCTGATGTACGGCAAGCTATATGACGAAAGCCTCAGCGCATCGGACGGGTAGACTTCATGGCAATCAGCTCAGGGTGGAGGGGATTGGTTACATCATCAAGAATTGTTTGAATGTTTTGAAGTGTTATTTTGTTATAAAATCCAGTAAAACCGTATAAGAAATACTTGCAGCAGAAAAGAGCATTCGGAGGATACATTTTAAAAAAATCATTTTTTAAGCAAACCTTGAAAAATCACTGAAGAAAAATAAACGATGAGGGAAAGAATACAAACCTCTATTAATCGCCAGATAAGGGCTTGAGGTGTGTGTGATAGAAACGTAAACGATGGATCTAATATAGAAGGTTACGAAAATTTGCAAAAGGAGTATCAATATGTTGGAAGAATGAAATATGGGATGTCAGAGTAATGCCAAGGTACCGGAAAGAGGAAAGTTCGTTGGGAAGAACGAATGAGAATTCAGAACAAGGGGAGGGTCACAGGTGAAAAAAACATTGGACAAATTTCTCATGGTTGATTTGAAGACCAAGCTGAGACATGGTCGGATCATCCGTCAAAGACTGAAGATGTGTTTGCTTTGTAAGAGGATGATCAAAAACCATTTCATCAGCATATTTGATGTAGAGACAGTCGTTTGGTGATCTCAAATGGTCAGTTTGCAGGGAGCAGGGGTGAGAGGATAGGATGGCACCTTGAAGAAGACGGCAGTTGTTTGAAAGGACAGTAGATTTCGGCTTGCCGGATTGTACGAATTGAGTGCGGGAAGTAAAACAGTCTTCGAGCCAAGAGACAACCCAGCCGGGCGAGCCGCATGCGGATGTTTATTGAGGAGGAGATGGTGCGGAATGTTGCTGAAGGCAAAGGAGTAGTCAAGAAATGCACATGCTTAGCCACAGCAGCCCTTATCCAAATCTCGTACAGCCGAATATACCACATGGGCAATGGTGTCTAGGGTACTACGCCGGGCCTTATATGTAAATTGTAATGGGTCGGATAAATTGGAGGAAAATGTCTTCATTGTATCGAGGGTGACTCACTCAGCAAGCTTCAGTAAAGCGGAAGAACAGGCAATTGGACTGAAAGTCGCAGGAAAAACATTAGCGGCCTTTTTAAGGATAGGGGTGCTTCTTACTGAACGCCAAATATCAGGGATCTTTGACTCCTTTAAGGACATGTTTATAAGTTGTGTCAAAATAGGGGCAATCTGAGAGCAGCAATATTTTAAAATAACTGCTGAGACATCATCCGGCCAAGCAGCAGTTGAACCATGGACCAATTTTAGGTGTTTCTCCATTGTCGTCACTAAAAAAGGAGAAAAACCACTTGGTAGAAGCAAAAGGTTATTTGAGGGGGGATTGGAGTCAGTAGACGTATGGATAAAATGTTAATTTAGAGAGTCTAAATCAGCACCAACATGTGCCAGTTTGCTGCATTGTCCGGTGAGACACCAACGATTCCTCCAGAGTTCAGCAGAGAAAACCGGAAAAGAAGAAGTGGATGCAGAGGCAAAAGGCTGACTAACAAACAAATAATTTAGTTTGGAAATCTAACCTTTTTTTTAAGACGGTTACATCCTTTAAACTGCTATTGAAACCTAGCTTGTAGAGCAGTTGTTTTTTACGTTTTAAAAATTCTAGATAGGGAGAAGAAATTCTGTCAGGTCGGACCATAACGGTATCAAGAGGATGACAAAGATTAAACATTTCTTTTAAAAATATTGTAAGGAAGCTGGAGCACGACTCGACATGGGATTGGCTGAGGAAGACGGGGATAGCGTACGATATACAAGTCTGGAGAAGGCAAATGTATTGTGTGGACGTATCGTGAACCTTAATTTGCCATTCAAGTTTTATAAGCTATGCACGCGTAGAAGAGGAACACCTTTTTGGAATGCTAACAGCACATTATAATCGGAACTTGACAATGGAGCTCCGTTTTTAACAACAAAGTTCGGTTGGTTTGTCGAAACGCGATCAAGAGGGCATCAGCGCAAGTATTGAAGTAAACAAGGTCATCAAAGAGAATAAGATGCTCGCAGGACAATAAAGAAAGTTTTTGTAAAAGAAAGTCTAAAAACGGGTAAGGGTGCCTTCCCAGGTAGAGGGGGGAAATATAAATACTAACAAATATAATGCTCTCAAATGTAGTGTACAATCGGGGCTTACATATTAAAGTGATAACGTCTAGCAAATCTTCAGAGTACGGAAATAATGACTTAGAGTTAATACACCAATCCTTGCTGATGAAAATAGCCACCCCGCCGCGTCTGCTGGAGTATGAAGATTTTCGATCAGCTCAAAAGCAACAGAAAGACGGGGGTTAATTAGTTGTGCATAAATCTCACTATTTTACTATGTCTCTTTAAGACAAATCAATTCAGTCTTACGGTGTTATTTTTTCAACAAACGTAACTCCATATAATGAGTCTTGTTGAATATCGAATGACAATTTGTTGACAGGAAACCTGGAATTGACAGTCTGTCTTTCGGTTGACGCTTCAAGGCGATTTGCCAACCGCCGTTGAATTTTTTTCCGCTGCGAAGGTTTTTGTTAATAGAAACGTGATGTATTGAGCACGGGAGGATCACAAATCTGACATATTGGCCGAAAAGTGCAACAGCTGGCATCGTGGAAATTATTCGGTAATTTTTTCAGTTAACGTGCATTCAAAAAGGTGCTAGCGTACTGTACAGGTTTGTGGTTTTACAAATTCATATTACATTCTCAATTAATACGAATTATTTTTAGAAAAAGTGTAAGATTACGAAAAGGTTAAACAACGACCTGGTTGAGTAAACTGAAAGGGGAAAAATATAGGAAGCCTGCCCATGCAATTAACTAGTGAATAAAGCAGAAAAAGAAAAATTAGTTTTCAAAATAGTCTTTTTCAGAGTTTTGCACATACACATTCCTCTAGATTAAGCGCAGCGTAAAGTATGGCCATTATCAAGAAGCCTAGTATGGGAGTTGATATTCAAACACCATTTCAAGAGAAATGGCAGTTTTTCTTCCGTTTGTGCATTGTCTTAGATGCATTTGACTAAGTAAAGCAGATTTTTCCTTGATTGCGCCAATAGGGACGTCACAGAAGTATAATATTTCATAAAGTCATTTGTTCACAGGCAGTTCACTGACTAATACATCTAAATAGAATCCGTATGTACAATCGTAAACGTATAATTTTGTGCATATAAAGATGAATATTCTATTGTTTAATTTCTCTATAACTATTTCGGGTTTTCTATTACCATGAGTTTCAGATCGTTTTTGAAAATGAGGTGAATTCTTTAAGATTTTCAGTGTCTTAGGCCAACTGCCTATAAATGTACATTCGGTTCGATGTGTTTAGTAAAATCCTCAAAAAAGATATTTCCTAAAAGCATTTACCAAATTATTCACTTTTTGGGTATTCTTTTTAATGCAGATGGCTACCTGGATCATATTTGTAGACTTAATCAAACATGAAAACTCAGGGCCGTGAAAAATGAACGTCACAAACAAAAACCGGGAAAATATTTGCCTATAATTAGTTTAAAAACTTTCTATAATAAGTTACCTTTTTACAAAGCCTTTAATTAGATGTTTCGCTGTCCAATGCATATGTGCTTCAAGTTTTTTCGAAGTGAAGTCAAGGAAAAAAGGGGAAAGTTTGACCGGTTTTTCGACTTCGCTGAAAAGTAGGGATGCAATTTCTGTTGAAAATTAAAGAGCTTACTATATTCGTTCTATTGGAGCGTTTTTTGATATATTTGCTTACTTCACAGTCTACTTCTAAGATTTCAAACGCACAAGAGAGTGTCTGGCTATATACTAAGATGTTGCGATAAAATTTATGTTTTGTGCCCCTTCCGTTTCAAGGTTCCTTATTCATTTATAGTCAACTGCAGACGAAAATAGTCTTTTAAGACTTCGCGTACGCCATGACAGCGAAAATTGGCGGCATGTCATCGCGTCTCGTATATATGCACGTTTAAGGTCCTAATTATCGGGGTGGTAAAACAACGTGCATACAAAAAAGTTTATTACAGCGTTGTTTTGATAAAAAAACGTCATAATTTTGCAAAACGTAGACTAAATCTGCCCTCGAAAACAATGTGATCTCTTATATCTGCATTCACATGATTTTTTTGAAAACAAAACAAAATTTTCCATACTCCGAAGTGATATATTCAAATTTTTTGGCCTTTATTAATCTTCATTCAGAGTACTGCGCAAAAATACAAAATGTTTTGATCCGTAGCTTTTAATAGCGAAGGAAAACTCCTGGATAGCAAGAAACGTCGGATTTTGCCCCATTTAGCCCCATTTTCCATCAATAAACCGATAGGAAGTGAACTCTTTATTATTAAAAAGCGTTTTATGCATCAATTCAATACCAAAAATAGAAATAACACCTTAAAATGCCTGCACTGCCACTACCTCAAATTCTGATATAGAAATTTAATGAGTTAGGCAATCTACTGTACACGTTTTTAGCTATGGGACCGGGTGCAAGCTAAAGGACATTTTAAGAGAGATTTAAATATTCTTAGTACATCTGACGAGTGTCCTGACTGTATTAGTACTTATGTGTGGAATATGAAAATTCAGAATCCCGCATATTACCTTAAATGCTTATGAATAAACTTAATTTTGCGTGGATGATAACTTAAAGTATTATCAAATAGAACCTTTTCCAAAAGTTACCGAGTATTTCGACTAAATGTACGGAAATCAAAACACCCGACTTAGTAACGTTTCTATACTAACTACTTTTAGAAATGGCGAAGCGCATATTTTAAAAAAGAACAGCCTACTTAGCCGAACTATCTGTTTGTTTAACTTGGTGTACTTCATTCACTTAAGATAATACACTTTGTTAAAATCGAATATAAAATCTGTTCGGTAGAAATTTTACTTTTCCTCAGGCCACATTTGCACAGTTTTTTTAAGTACCTTCTCCATTCAGATGAACCGAGCTTTGACCGTAAGCATGAAAAAACCGACAAACCAAGTTTTCCATGAAAAAAAAACAATTGGAGGTGAAGACGTGTAACTTGTTTTTCAGTCATCTGCGTCTATTGGGCTTATAAAGAGCCTCGCAGTCTGCATGAGCAGTGTGCTTATGTAAAATTGCGGATAGATGACAAGCACATTCCGCATTTGTGGAATGTTTGACGGAAGCGATGACAACTAACGTCGCAGTCTCAGAGATCCGATTCTTAACTTAACGTTCCACTTTGGTGTTCTGCTATGCTCCGAATATGGACTTAATACTGGTTCTGGAAGCTAAGAATACTAACACTTCTCTAATTTTTCTCCACTTTTCGTGTCTTATGCAAACATTGTTTACTAAGAACATGCCTCTTCGGATTGTTTAAGTTCAGCGATGATACTTATTTAAGCATTTAAGAAAAGAGTTTTGCAAACATGCGCTTTTGTTTATTCATCATAATGCATTTACATTAATATAAGGGAGGGTAGAGTAACCAAATTTTAAACATCCAAAAAAACAGTCAATATGGGGGGAGGGTTCAGTTCGTTCAGAGGTCAGGGGGTTATAGTCTAGTCCAATAGGGGCAAGGGATGGGGAGAGGAGAGGGAAGGTGTACAACAAGTGTCTAGGTTACTGCTTCGTCGCTGTGACGCGACGTGGCAGGAGGTGAAAACGCAGATGCTGAGTTTGTTTTCGGCCAAGGGAGCCTTAGGTTTCTGCAAACACTTTTTACGAGCACAAGGTTGAGTTGCTCGACAGTATGGCCACTGCCTATGCTGTTGCAAATATCCACTGATGCAAGAACTTTGGGTGTTTCGTCAGCACTTTATAGATCAGTGGTTGATGTCTACCCGATGACCACAGTCAACCAAATGAGCCACAATTGCGCTTGAGATGGCCTTTACCGTGCCTTGATTTAACCATGCAGAATGGTGCTCACACGTTCTCTTGGATAGGCGCCTAGTTGTTCGAACAATATAATCCTGCACAGGAGCAGAAGTGAAGCGCAGATGCGTACATTGAAGAGGTCTGAAATGTCAGTCTATCCTTGCCTTCAAGGCAAAGAAATAAAGTGCTTGAGAACACTAGCCTTAACTTAGCGGCTGGGTACGTGCGCGCGATAGCAACGTTTAGGCGACGATGTAGAAGTTCGCTCACCGGATCCCTCAAAAGGCAATGCGAGAAATAAGTCCTTTCTTCTCAGTCGTCGGCACGTCCGATTGTGGGGAAAGTTCCTCCATATACCTCTTACTGGATAAACTTCTCGAAGGCCTTCTTTTCTCGGAGGGTGTTCTGCATCGGGTGTGTTCTTTTTCCAGCGTATCTGGAGTACATATTGTCCTAGCGTTTGTAGTGTCCCTAAGGCTCCCTTGGCCGAAAACAAACTCAGCATCTGCGTTCACACCTCCTGCCACATAGTGTCACAGCGACGAAGCAGCAACATAGATAATTGTCGTACACCTTACTCCCCTCCCAATCCCTCACCTATAGGACTAGACTATAACCCTGACCTCTGAACGCCCTCAACCCTCTTCTCCAAGCAACAAGCGGGATTCGATGTACAATGCTCGATTATGGGACATGTCTGTCAACGTGTCAGTTGATTGAACTCTTGATCAAGTTTATTTCGGAAATCAGAAGCTAGATGACATTTTTGCTGGATCCTGTATGCAATTATTATCACGATGATAATGTCTCCTAAAAAGTCGCCTTTGTGGTTTTAATGCCAACTGTCAACCTTCTTCTGCTAAAATCCCTTTCATGGCGAAACCGCTTTCATGAATATGGAACATCGAGTTGCCTACCGATAAAGCAAATTACGAAAGCTTGCGTTTGCATGTGTGCTCAGTGAGACAGGTTTGTGTTATATTCCCACATTTATTTAAATTGAAATCTTTTGCAAGTAAAACGCCGTTCTCTGATAAAAGAAAATCCCAGAAAATGGACTATTGAGTTGTCTACCGAAGACCATAGTTACTTTTGCAAAATAAACAATAATAACTTGTAATAAGATTTGTGTAGACTTGCGCCGTCTTTTCACACATTGGATCGTGTTTCTTTAGCAGAGAGTTACTCATATTGAGAAGATTGGAGATAGGTGTTGGCACACCGGCCGGCATCGACATATCCGAAGCAGGCATTCTTTTGAAGTATAGGTGAGACTATAAAACATGGAATATAATATTGCTAACAAATAATTCTTTGAGTGTTTTTATACTTTTCAGCACCAGCTACCAATTAAGTCGAAGTTGCAAGTGCTACATAGCCATATCTACGGCATGCCTTTCATATGCGTCTGGCGAGTTGCATGCTTTCCTCAAAATTCAAGTTGTAAAAACAAAGGACCGGCTTTAGGAAACACGTGACACTTTCAACCTGCATGCTTTTTCGCTCTCAGCCTGCTAAGGTTTAAAATCTGCCAGAATCGTTCATGAACTAAAGGCGCAGTTTCATTGCGGATGACTGCGCGCTAGATAAATCTGCTTGCCCACAGGCGCCGATATTTAATATTATCTGATTGAGCATGTTGCACTCCCGTTCCGCGCGCTTTGAACTACAACAATTGACCACAATTGCCTGGAAGATAGCATCATGCGGTGATCAATACAATTTTATCAAGCAACCTTCTAGTATTTTACTGACCATTTTATTTAACTAGTACATTTCCATGGTTCTATGTGGCATGAGTCACTGTTTCGGAGAGAAGGGATACTTAGAATTTAAATACACCGTTTGTTAAGTCTACAAAATATACATTGAGCGGTTCCTTCGAGTCAAGCGTCCTTTTCGTACACGACAGTTCGACCGTCGTAGTCTGACGACGTCCACCGTGTGCTCCACACCACGGTGGTGCAGGGACGGTGACTTGCGCGTAAATTAGATTTAAGTGCTAGTAGCCTTGCGCTGCAGCTACCGCACCCTCTCCTCATCCCCCATCTGAGCCCGATATCATGACAGATTCAAGAAGACCGGAGGCGGGAGATGGCGCAGGTGGCTAGCGCGGCCGGGCCCCTAGTCTCTAGCCACCCCTAGGCGTGCCACCACACCCCATGTTCGGCATTTGTTATGGAACGCAACCAGAATAACGCCTGCCATGGCCCCCGTTTTGGTCCATTGCAGCTACCAGGTGGCCCGTTTAGCGGGCACCCTTTTTGTACACAGCACAAATGTCCCCAGCTGCTTTGGCAGTTTTGAAACCCTGATTGGAGGCAGAGAAATCAGATGTCTTAAAACGTTGTTTTGTTTCAAACCTGCTCTTTCATGACTTAGGCCTAAACTTTGAGGAAATGTTTAATATTGCAGGAAAACAGTTGAAAACAATCCCTCTAATACGTTGCAGCATTTACCACAGCGAAGCGGAGATGTGACAAAATGTGTTTTTGAAAAAGCCACCAACACATATTTTTAACTACTTGATGTTTAGCTGATCATATTAAGATGAGTGGTTGGAAAGACTTCCTATGCCCATTACTAACAGATCACCACCGATACTGTACTTTATATTCGAAGAAGTGTACGAGTTTGTCCCCAATCCCTGCACGTATCCGAAATGTGAAGTCAGAGAGTCTTATCACGGAAATGGCTGTTACAGGATCATTCTTTTTTGCCTCATCGTCATTTCTAAGTGAAACAGAGTTTCTCGCAAATTCGGTACACGTAACACAATGATTGGAAGTGGGTGGTAATACGTTCAAAGCCCAGGGGCCTGTTGATAGCGACAACTCAAGCGCTTGACCTACTTCATACTCCGAATCTACTCGTTTTGACCTTCATACGCCAATACTACCTATCCTGTGTGTCCTTTTGGTACCATACCTAATAAAGGCTACAGCGTTGTACATTAAGCGACTATTAATCCACGGTCAGACACAAACTCCTAGTAGAGCTGGAGGAGGGTTTGGACTGTCCGACTTCGGTACAGATTAGAGCATCACACACAAAACCCCGGGATTGAATATGGATACTGGCAACTGCATCCTTTTAACAACTTTGATCTCTGTGCCCCATCCTGTTTATTTTGCAACTGTTTCTGCTGACGAGTTCAAGTGAGAATCCGATATCTGAGGTCAAGTAACTTCTTGTTCCGGCATCGCACCTTCTGCTGCGCATTGCAAACCCACATTACCGTTAGTAATTAAGAACTTATATTGTCCTCGCGTGAGCTGGAGTGTGCCAAAAATGAAGTTAAAAATAATTAGAAGGCGTTCATGGTTTTGACCGGTTTTCGTTAGCCAAACTTGCTTAAAAAGTAAGCATGATTTAAATCAGCAATTTATGGGAAGAAAACAGCATTGGATGGTGAGATTTCAATCCAGTGACGTGTCACAACCTTATCGGATCTTGCGGCATCTACTCTCTTGGCAGCCTAAGTGATGGGCAGTGAACTGCCATGAGGCAAAAAATAAGTGGACGTTGAAGAGTCGACAAATTTTAGCATCTAAAAGATTAAACCTGGCAGTAATCAAATGTCATTCCCTTTGACATGCGTGTGAGTTCACGTTTGGGAAATGAACTAAGTGGCAATGGAATCACGGTTGAACCTCCCTTTCAGCACCTAAATAAAAATGCGATTGCCCTAGTCTATTATTTTCTACAAGTTGCATCGACGCCTCTGATTCGAAGATAAGGGAAGAAAAGGGAAGAAAAAGGGAATGCCTTTTTAGAAATTTTTCGGATTGAAATAGTAATTTCATGGCTTATTAGCTCCCACCAAACTCAAAATCAGAGAACAGAACTGAGGTCAACTGGATATCATCATGTGAGTAAATAGCTTCCAAAAATTTGAGCCATCGTCTGCCCTGTTCAAAGTCCCATGGAAGGGGCTATTTGCGATCCCTTCCATCTTAAGAACGGAAATAGCAATTGTGGTTTCGTAGGCCAACACGTAGTGATATACAGCCAACGGTGGGAAAGTGTAATTGACAAAGAAAAATAAACTTTGATTAACCGTTTCCTGGAGTGCTCCATAGCTAAAACACTTAAGCTAACCAGAACTGCCCCCTTCCTTCCAGATATAATTATAAATAAATATAATTCCCAGTGGAAACACTTCCTGTTTCTTATTAGGGCTGATGCTTTAAAGCTTCCAGCATTTTTGTTAAATTTAAATCTGTGTTCAATCGACCTGATCTTGCAGGGATCTAGGTTGTACACTAGTTAGCATTATGAACTGCTAATATAGGGAGAACATTAACGATATTACAATTGCAACCCAGGGAGGATGTGGACAGTTTAATAAGCGGACACCCTAAAAAGTCGCAGTCAATTCCTAGTTCAAGGGGTCCCCATTAACATTTCACGTCCAAACATATGATATACTACTTGGAAGTTTAATATTGTTTTGTAGTTTTGAAATATCACGCTCCCTTTTTCTACTGCACCAACGGTTCATGATAGCCGGATCACAAATGTCTGAAGTCCAGTATTTTTTGGCCTGGATTTGAAAAAAACAGGCGATTGAAGAGAGTGAATGAGAAGGCAAGGGCATTTAAAAACTCCCCTTTTTATACATCAGCTTGTCGATGCTTTTACTCTGCATCCAAGGGTATTGTCGCATTTATGCATGCCCTTAGGTTTGATAGGGCAAGATGTTAGCTATTATTGGAGTTGCTGCATTTCCAAATTCTGAATTTAACAGAAAAACTAATCAACCATGTCTTTTTCTTCGATTCAAAGGAATAATAGACCGTTAAATATACAGTGGCTTGTCTCGTCACACTCTTTATGATGAAAAATTATTTAGATTCGTGCCTTCGCGTGTTCCACCTAGAGTCGATGTTCTCGTTCAGACGGGTAAAGGAGTTTCGTCAAGCATGGCTTTTAGCTGGAAGGAATGGAGGAAACAAGTCAAATGCTTTCCTCTTACTCACGCTTCCTTGGCATCAGATATGAGATATACTGGCCAATAACTTTTTATTTTTGTGCAGTGGTAAATGCACTTATCAGAGCATCAAATTTGGTAATTTTTGACAAGAAATAACTCAAGTCATACCATACAGCTTAATGGCATTAGACAGCTTAACACTGAGATGTCCTCTCATTAATTTGCAGCGAGACAAGTTTTGAAAAAGAAAACATCGCACTTAGGGGATTTGCGCAGTTAAAATAGTCTTAGCTTTATGACCATTTACTTTGACGCAGATCAAAACCTACGTAAAAAGCGAGTAATTTATAACGTATTTTAAGCTCCTGGAAATGAATATTTTTCTTTGTTTATATACTTGACCACAACCGACAGGACCACGAACCCGTGACTCAATGGTTAGAGCGTTGGAGTTCTAATCAACATGTTGCGGTTTTGAACGTGGATAAATGTGAAATTCTAGGGTTGAATAAGGCCAGTAAGGCTAGCAAGCAAGAAATGGCTATTTCAGTTTCCATGCCTTTGTTGGTAATGTTATTCGGCCTATCTATATGTTTAAATACCGGCCTATCAAGAATTTCAATTCGAAGGAGGTTGAGGTATTTGCCATAAAATACCCATTTGAAATATCCAAAGTTACTAAGGAAAGGCTTCCCGAAATGAAAAAGAACAATGACCTGGACCGCCCACATTTCCTCCCAAAAAAACTCAACACGATGCATCAACTATCCTTCAGTAATGTAACGGGATCCAATGAAACTCAACCGAAGTCTGCAAGTGCGGTGGCCGTCGGCTGATGGACAGGGTAACTCAATTCTTACATATACTGCTGTGACAAGGATAGGTTAGTTGAAACTTCAAAGATGCGACCATCATCCATATATACAAGCGCAAAGATGAACAGCAACTACGTGGCAATCGCAGGAGCATCCAACTGCTCAAAAATTACAGGGAAAAATCTTCACTGAAATCCTCTTTGACTGCCTGAACAAGCAGCTGGAGCGAGGAATTTTCCCAAAAAGCCAGTTGGGATTTTTCAGGAATCGCAAAACCATCGGCATACTCCTCGCAGCCCACCAAATGCAGGAGAAATTTCAGGAGATGAGGTCCAACGTTTACACCGTGAGTACCCTTGTCATTCTTAAGGGCTCGACCGCAACCGACAGGACAACGAACCCGTGACTCAATGGTTGGAGCGTTGAACTTCTGAGCAATAGGTTATGGGTTCGAGCTTTAGGGGCTGCAACACCCGGGATTGGGCCTGGGCTTGATGTAGCTAATTACGAATTTGGGATTGGGCCTGGCTGGTTAACAAGCCAGAAATGGCCATACGATTGTCGTTTTTCGGTAATGCTATTCTGTATACGAAGTTTCCATTTATTTTTACATTTTTAACCGATTTATTTTTGCAAACTTGATCCGTCTCTATTTTTAATGCAGTTAACAACAGTTAGGTTTTGAAAGGTAAACAAAACTTACTCTGTCTGATTTTAAAATAGTGTCACAATTTAGCGCAGAACGATGTAGCTAATTACGAATTTAGCGTAAAAATTCAAAAAAATACCTCGATTGTAGAGTAAATTTGTATGCAAACATCAGGTGATGTATCTCACGACACATATGCTGAAGTTGTAAAGCTTGATTAAGGTTAGAACGGGTAACTTATGGGGGTGGTAATATTGATAAGTAAAACTAACGTTTCAATCGGATTATGGGTGTTTAATAACTTACAGTGAGAACCCGAGTCAAAAACACCGTTCTGTTGTGAGCAAAACCTAAATGAGATGGCAGCTTGTTTCTGTTGGATTTTACGCCAAACAGGAGTAGTGTATTTTTATGCAATGCCAACCAAAAATCCCCAAAATGTAAATTCGATTCGAGAAAAACTTTTAACATTAATTGTTATACTAATTATCATGGAATTTAATCCAAAAATTTATCAGTCACGTCAGTACTCCAGCTTTTTCAAAAGCTTCTCCAACCGCCTGCAGAAACTACCCTCTAAAACAGTATGTCTGCTTAGGTAGTATGCTTCCTTCTTCATGATTTTTCGAGGTCATAATA
This sequence comes from Schistocephalus solidus, assembly GCA_017591395.1. Classification (NCBI taxonomy): domain Eukaryota; kingdom Metazoa; phylum Platyhelminthes; class Cestoda; order Diphyllobothriidea; family Diphyllobothriidae; genus Schistocephalus; species Schistocephalus solidus. The sequence continues at coordinate 30,393 of WEDG01014319.1, read as the reverse complement.
AATGAAAAATAAATTGTATGGAAATTATGAATCTTAAATTCTTTTCTTGTAATTAGTTGGTCAAAAATTAAATTTTCTTCCAATTCTGCATTTGAGGACAGTGTAGCCTTCGGTTTAAAAAAGTTTCATACCATGAGCTTATGGGCCGTAAAATGTCAATTCGTAAAGCATTGCTTCTGTCCATATGTTGATATTTATCATAAGGTTGACAACAAATTCACCACTTAATTTATTAAGCACCCTGCAACATCTTCCGCAAGGCATAGACAAATGTATGGGTCTCCTTACAAAAAAAGAACACAGCATGTTGTTTGTTAGCCCTGATTTTACTTCAAAAGAATTCGGCGATTGCATATTTAAAAAAAACGAATGTCAGCCTTTCCTTGAGTATAAGCTTTGTCGAAGGCATTTTAACTGATAACAACAAATTAATTTGTATTCATATTTTACGTAACGTATATTTTAATTAATAAGGGTATTTAAAAACAGTGAGAAAAATGCGCACTACTTGAATAAGCATATTTTGTAAAATATAATTTTTGCAGGTGACCTTAAGGAAGTTCGTTAAAAACTGGCATTCAAACGTGACTGAAATTTCAAAATTACATAAAATTTCAATTCATACAGAAACATCGGTGCAAACAACAAGCTCAGTGGTTTAGTGCCATAATGTTTAGCAATAAAATTAGTAATTTAAAACTATGAGATGGATAAGTGGGGGAAAGGACAAAGTAAAGGGAAATTTTATGAATCAAGGAGCTAGAGGTTGCCACGGAAGAATTTGGGCTGACCACGTGCTTCAATTGTTTACACAGGCCTGGTTTGAACCGCCGAATATAGGCCGCTTCCAGGCAGCGCAATGTGTGAGTTGTTAGTGCCCAAACAAAATACTCACAATTATGTTTTAGGGTCAACGGATTGATTAGCATCGCTTGAGTTTAGCAGTGGACAAAGACGTAATTTTGTTTTGAGCACCTCCTAGGGTGGCTTTAATCTGGAAAGCAAATTTCTGCGTTCTTCCATTACTTGATACCTGCTTGATAATGCGTGGCAATGCCGAGGTTCGAACCAAGGCACCAATGTGGGGAGCGATGCACTCCGTGGGTCTGAGCCAGGTGTGGTGGTACGCCCAGGGGCAGCTCCAGCTGTGCCAGCAGCCTACGCTCTCTCCCATCTCCGGTCTTCTTGATTCTGTCATGAAACCGGGTTCAGGTGGAGGAGGAGGAGGAGAGAGTGTGGTAGATGTAGCGCAAGCCTACTTGCACTTTTAAACTAAATCACGCACAAGTCACCGTCCCTGAGCCACCCTTCCGTGGAGCCTACAGTGGACATTGTTGGACTACGACGGTCGAACCTGCTTAATACTGGTCACTCCATTGACCCTAAAACATAATTCCGAGTACTGGTTCGGGCAGGAAAAACTCGTAAATTTCGCGGCCTATATACGCCGATGAAACCAGACCTGTGTAAACGGTTGGAGCATGTGGTCAGCCTAAATCTTCCGTGGTAACCTCTAGTTCCTTGATTTATAAAATTTTCTTTTACTGTGTCCTTTCCCCCACTTATCCCTCTTGCAATTTTATTGCTAAGCATTATGGCACTAAACCGATGAGCTTGTTGTTTTGCACTAATTTGTCTGTACGAATTCAAGTGTCCTGTATTCTCTCATTCGTTATTTTTGTTACGCAGGGACAAGATGCAGTTGATGAGCTGTCGCGCAATTTTGGGTACAATAAATCCTGCTCTATTCGATTGGTGCAAATTAAGAAGGATCAACTTAAAATGACTAAAGTAAGTAAAGCGTTACATCTGTTCTGGAACGAAACTACTAATTTCATCTGACTCATCTGCGAGATGGTTGGCAGTCTCGGTGGGATTCACCTCCACGAGAGGGCCATCCTTTTTTCTCTGCCTGATAGTTTTCTGGTTTGTCTTAGGTTGACTGATAAAAAATCCTGCTAGAACAGTCGGTGTACATTATCAAAGCTGTAGGCTGGGTGGATAACTTGACCCGAATATGATTCTAACTTTGGCTATGAATCAGCCTTGCACCTGCTTTCGCGTGTTCGTATCCCACCGATGCCATCGCTTTTTGAAAAATTGAGTGGGCTTAATTTTTAATCTGTCAAAAACACCGAATACTAAATACGAAAAGTCTGCTTTTTATTCGAAGTGGCCTTTGAAAGGTATTCGGCTTGAAAATTTTTTTACTATGAATATATCGTCAAGAACAACGTTGTCAGTTCGCAGTTTCTCTGGAAAAAATCAGCTGTTGCGAGCTGTCGATGGTTGTTACTTTGGCACACAGCTATGATGTGAGTCTTGTCGTAAATTTATTTACCTCAAATACAACAAAAGGGACACGAGGCATCACCTCACATGCCCCTTCGCTCCAAAACCTTTTCAAGAAAGCGTCAAATATGTAATAGCTTCCATTGGCCATTCTTGAGAGATTTATTGACATTGCTGGTAAAATGTAACGAAACATTGCACTGAAACCTCTTCAGAGCCCGTCAACTTCCTTCATACAGACTGTCACATACATTGTCCACATGGCACTGCAAATGTTTACATGAAATTTCAACTTGCACCTTTGAGGCTGGCTTAGGTCTAATCGTTTCTCACTAGGTCACGACGCTGCTTTAACTATTGCCTATATACAGAAGATAAAAACCCCTAAGACATATGTAGACTTTTACTCCTTTGTTTAGTTCCTCTAAGTCATCTGGTTTTTGGTTGCGTTTTCGATTGCTTTTCAGCTTTCCAAGCTTTTACATCTTCCAACGTTAACTGGTATCAAAAAGGAGCACTCATAGCTTGCCTCAAAAATTCCGCTGAACTCAATCAAAAATAATAATTTATATTTTATATTGCATAAGATTGATTAAGCAGACATTTGGCACTGACAAATAAGCAAACGTAACCAGAAACTGAAACATACAAATTTAGTAGGGTGACTTTCACTTATGAATCCTTAGAAAAACTTGTGCAAGTTACACTCGACAAAAACGTCGCTATGTGAATGGCGTATATTTTTGTATAATTCTATCAGTGTTTTGGTAAGAACTGCTACAACATTTCCCCACTTCTCAGATTTTTGGGGAAAAATATTTTACCTTTTATCAATTTTTGTGTTGGAGAATGGAAAGGTTTGCGTCTCGAGGGTTCATAACCAGGACAGTTATCAAACGCCCACAGAGTTACTTATGACTTCCACCATCTGAAAGCTTCTTGATGTTGCCAAAGATTATAAAAAAAATCCAAGCATGCTGAATATCTGGTGAGGTAAAGAAGAACTTTTCCTTATTGCAGTATAATATATAGAGTTGTTATATAGAAGTTACAATATCCCGAGGCTTGGAGCTGAGGACAACGCGAAGATATGAGCCCTTTTTAAAGTGCTCATAAAGCGCAACAACATTTAAGACCTTTTCCTGCAAAATTAATCTGAATGAAAGTTTTTAAATGCACAAAAAGCCTATAAGGGATGAGATGCATAGATTTTTATAAAGTGTTTGCGCAGTGTGATGGAATATGTGCGTACATCAGGGTCAGACGGAATAGTGCACAATGATTTCTTCGTGTTTATGGGGTGGGGAGGGGGGTGTTGAGTTAACGTGCAGCGTACTACCGGATATAAATTAGTTTAGACATGTGCATTATAGAGTAAACTGCACTGCAAAATGCGGGGTGAGTTGCTGTTAAGAAAAGGTAAGAACAGTCGTTCTAGCTGCGGACGCACTCAAGTTTTGAACCCGTATCACTTGCACAACAAATAAGGTTCTCACCGATTGACTGCCGGATCTTTTAATGTTAGCGGAGAGCCGAGGTATTCCGTCACAGGGGATACATGTGCACTGTTTTATCCTGATAACGAGACAATGCAAACGCGTATCCGCATCTTGTGAAGCTAAGGGTATACATTTCAAGCGCTTAATAGCCAAGGCCAGATACCAAGGAGGCATGCGGCTGGAATGACTATTTCACGATTATAAGTTATCTCAGATAAGTGACGCAGAATCTCCAAGTTCATTTATGAGGCAGTTAATAAATGAAGATGGCTTTCAATACTGCATCAGAATAACATGGAACATTGACCAACATATCTTGCCTCTGCGTCAGAATGTGGTTAATTCAGGGTTGTCCTGACGTTCAGATTATATCATGAGCTATCAGTAGACACTGGAATAACCATTTTCTGGCTCATGGCCCATCCTGAGTCTGTAACACACAAACCCTCATGTTATGGGCCATTTGACGTTCTAAGACGAGGTTCAAAAATAACCTAACAAGGCTCTTTTCTAGTATAAGTTACTTTTATGATACATCAAATGGATTGGTTTACAAAGATACGAAAAATAATACGGCGTTGCTTCTGGTCTTTTCATTTCTGACTGGCTGGTAGGGGAATCCCAGAGTAACGGCCCTTGTCCGAATACGCGGTTTCAGCTGTGAGCAAACTTGTCAGTGTCGGAGAAACAGGAAGTTAGCGCTTCACATGGATTGAACCAAGCTCGCATCAATCGTGAGTAAGAGTACCAGTTACCTTATAGAGTTTTTTTCTGGACATGCTGCTCGACGAGGCGCGACCACACTTTCAACAATCAAGAGGTCGGGATTGCCCGAAAGACAACAACTCATAAGTTGGGAGAGGCCTGATCATGGTTCCGAGCCTGCCCAAAAGATCACTCCCCTTTAGCCAACATTAAGTCTGCATCTGGTACGAGAAATTTGTCAGGATGGGGCATACCGTTGATCTCTATCAATGGCTGTAATACCTTTGATTCGTTCAGATGAGTAATGTTCGGGCAAGACATTTACAAAGGTGACGAACTCGCGGTAATTTACTCTTCGGATGTGAAGTTCCAGAGATTTCTCTCAGTAAGGGTAAACATGTTCGAAAAGTTTGGGAGTTTATAGTCCTCGTAAGTTTCCAGTTGAGCAGCAACCAAATCAAATGCATAATACGCCCCCTACTTCTGTCTTTTAATGCCCAAAGCATAGATAAAAATATTGTAAGTGACCTAACAGCTCCCAAAAACACCCTTTCTAGCCTTTGAGCCTAGCAACTTTTTGTCGCATTGAAACTGTCTATCTATACAGCAGAAATGGTCATTTTAATCCTCCCTGCTCTGTCAACTACACCTCCTGACGTCCTGAAAGTTCATGTTATGGGGCATTTGACGTTCCAAGCTGAGTTTCAAAATAACCTAACAAGGCTCTTACTAGTATACGTTACTTTTATGATGCATCAAATGGATTGGTTTACAAAGATACGAAAGTAATACGGCGTTACTTGTGGTCTTTCATTTCTGACTGGCTGGTAGGGAATCCCAGAGTAACGGCCCTTGTCCGAATACGCGGTTCTCTAATTGCAAACAATGAATGCATTCCCTCCAACCTACCACAGCGTTCAAAGCCACTCCCAATTACGGGCAGGAAGAGTTACTGGATTTGGTTTCTTAGATTTTTAGATTATTAATTTAAACATGAGTCAGGAAATTAACTGGTTTAACACCTTAACATTGGAGGTCAAAGTGTGGGCTGATGCTGCGTCCTTGTCTACTTATATTCTCCAGGACTCTGCATTCCTCCTCAGAGAATCGCTTTGACGCGTCCAGCCTCATTCGGTTCAGTCTCAAAAATATTTCCTTTTTTTCACAGAACGATTTCTGAGCGGTCAAAAGGCACGCGATTGGCTACACTCTTCTCCTGTCTTACAGTCTGTTCTGCCCTGGACTCGTTGATTGTCGAACAGCAGAGACCAAAATTGAATACTCCGTATTTGGATACTCTATTCGGAAGCATCTAACAGAGTCAGGTGTAGCGAGAAATTCATATTTCTGGATGTGTCATTCAGGACAAAAGAAGAAATAATCTGCCTCGATCTCCTGTTCCATCGCAAAGCTTGCGATGATCTGAGCGTTTAAGTCTTCAGGAAAGCCACAGAACTCGCGCAAGTACTCGACTTCAACAGCAACCAACCGCAAATACGTTTGCATGAGGACGTGTCACCATCGTGACTACTCTTTTATCTAGCCACCTGCCCATGTCAGTAGTGAGGCGTTATCGTTGTGCTCTGTCTGAAGCTGGCATCATTAATGATTTACAAGCCAAGCCGCTGCCGAACAGAACAAGTAAGAAGGATAAATTAATATTCAAGTATCAACCGCACTGCGCCAGCTACTAGAAATTTGCATGCGTCCTTCGTTCATGGATTCGATTAAACAACGAGCGTGGGTAGAAAAATGACACCTGACAGTTCAAGATGGCGGTTAGTCAATGAGTTCATCGCAGAGGCTCTATGGGTGTACCAAAAGGCATCACAATAAATTTGGAGATAAAGGCACTTAATTACAAGGCTTCCGATGGGCGCTTAGGAGCGAATGGTTAACCACATAACTTCTTCAACTGGTGTATGCAAATAGGAGACCTGGGACCACCCGCACCAACATTATCTTTTGGTGGGTGCTTCCATACCTCATGGACTTCCGGAAGAGGTCCTTCGCCAGAGTAGCGGTTGCCATCAGACCGCAGGTAACTATGCCGAAGAACACGTTGATAGAACAAGTAACTTTTGAAGTCAGTTACTGGATCGGTTTCAGTTGTGAGCAAACTTGTCATGTCGGAGAAACAGGAAGTTAGCGCTTCACATGGATTGACCAAGCTCGCATCAATCGTGAGCAAGAGTACAACTTACCTTTTTAGTGTTTTTTTCTGGACATGCTGCTCGACGAGGCGCGACCACACTTTCAACAATCAAGAGGTCGGGATTGCCCGATAGACTACAAATCATAAGTTGGGAGAGGCTCGACCATGGTTCCCAGCCTGCCCAAAGATCACTCCCCTTTAGCCAACATTAAGTCTGCATCTGGTACGAGAAATTTGTCAGGATGGGGCGTACCGGTGATCTCTATCAGTGGCTGTAATACCTTTTATTCGTTCAGATGAGTAATGTTCGTGCAAGACATTTACAAAGGTGAAGAACTCACGGTAATTAACTCTTTGGATGTGATGTTCCAGAGATTTCTCTCAGTAAGGGTAAACATGTTCGAAAAGTTTGGGAGTTTATAGTCCTCGTAAGTTTCCAGTTGAGCAGCAACCAAATCAAATGCATAATAAGCCCCCTACTTCTGTCTGTTGATGCCCACCGCATAGACAAAAATATTGTAAGTGACCTAACAGCTCACAAAAACACCCTTTCTAGCCTTTGAGCCCAGCAACTTTTTGTCGTATTTAAACTGTCTATCTATACAGCAGAAATGGTCATTTTAATCCTCCCTGCTCTGTCAACTACACCTCTATCCTCAAATAAAGAAGTATTATAAGCATTCCTTTTGCGATTTTTAGCAGATGTGCAACTCCCCGTTTTTACTACTGATATGCCCATGTTTTTGCCAGTTTCAATACAAAACGAACAATTATGTTTGCTGATCTCATCACGCGGTGGGATATTTTTCAATTCAGTTCACGCTATGAGTGGAAAAATACGCCTGCAATTCTTCCATTTGCTTATGAAACCATTTTATAACTAGAGTATTACCCAAAGGAAGCCTTTTGTATATTCAGAATTATGTTCTTAGCTGGCCACCCTTTACTGTGTCACACAACCAGCTTTCTCAGTAAATTGTGCCAGATGTTCAACCCGAACGTATGAAAAGCAGCTACAATTGTTTAGAAGTTTATGACAGGGGGTTCTGATGTTCAGAACACGTAGGAAAGGCTCCATAAACCAAATTAATCGGCGTTTTCTTAACAAAAAGGATGCTTTTTATATTTTCAAAATTATGTTTTATGTTCAGTGGCACTTACTGCGCACAAAAGCAAAATTATTTGATAACTAACTTGTTCATTTTGTTAGGCGGTAAACAAGAACTCTATAGGTAGGACTACTATCTAAAGCCTGTTCTGTCTAACTCCTTTTTAGTAAATGACATCAGTCGAACCCTTTGCATGAGCCAGCGGTATTTCTTTGCTAAATTCTTTAGCAGAAAACGTATACGTGTCTTTTTTTCTGACTGCTCCAGTCTGTTGGTTTAGGTAGGGTGCAAACAGCCTCACTTGTTGTTGAACGATGACATGAATTCCACCTGAGACTTTGCAACATTCACATGAGTCCTACACCTCTGGTTATGTCTTTTTTTAACTATACGCAAGTACTGAATCTTGGTCTGGGTCTTCAATCGCGTCATCTATCTCATTTCTGGCAGCAGTCAGTCATACTGCAGGCTGGACTGTCTTCTCTCTGCTACATAAACTTCTACCCGGGCAGAGTCACAGTAGCGTTAGTCCGCTCTTTGTCAAAGTGACCCAATGCTGTTGCCTATCATCCGGGGACAAAATGGGAACAACTGCTATTGAGATAGTAAGATGGGTAGAGTGGACAGAGGCAGGGAAGCCTGTCTTGATATGTCAGCTGTGATCAGCATCCTTGGCGTGGGGGGGAGGGAGGAGTTGGCCTAGTATTAGCGACACCCACTGACCCCTCAGACCTCTGCTCGCTTCCCATTTGCACCAACCCACCCATATCGACCACCCTAACAGTCAGTTTCTCTCTGTGACTGTCTAAGGCAGTAGTACGAATACTCCTACGCGAACACACGCACAGAGAGTAGCGACAGCTATTTGCTATCAAGGGGAACTACTGACAGGCCTTTGTCGTGTCCGCTTGACAGCAGGCAGGATAAAATTGTCAATCGACTATGCCGCCGTTTGACGTACGTCCTTCACAGCGGACGGATGGATAAAGGTGGATGGGGAGGAGAGGGTGAAGGCTGTCAATTTTTTTCTGTCATTCGGACTGCTTTTCTAGCAAAAGGCTCAGCTAAAAAACAGTAGTCACAAACCAACGTGAAGAGAATATCGTGTAGCTGCGTGTACATTATGTAAAGTGCGATCGACATGGAAAAAAATGATTTTGCGACCGACTACTGCACAAATTGCATTCTTTTAGAAACGAGACCTGACTATGTGAACCACAGTTTGGTGTGACTCTGTAAATTCAGAGGTTATAATAACCTGCCTATTGGTTTATTTTTGGCGTTTTACCCAGCTTATGCTTTGCATTGTTAATGGATAAATTCTCACGTCTTCGTATTGTGATATGAAAAATGTTCGTGTATCTATACGATGGTCAACGCTTTCCACCCTTCGTCACATAATGAGTTTTTCATAAAGTTTTTGGCTTAGGAGGGACCTGCAAAAATCTGAATCTGTAGTCGGATATCTCAAGGCAAATATTCATAATGGAAATGGTGGATTTCTGATAAGGAATGTCAAAAACTCATGAACTGTCGTACAAAATGAAAAGCTGCCTTTTTAAACTCTTTTTAGTGCTATAAATTAATGCCCTTCTATTTAAATTCCACGGAGCCTAAAAAAGTACGCGTTTGAAAATGATTCCGACTACCCACTGCCTTGCATGGATAGCGACCGCTGAGGAAGAACTTACAGTTCCTTCGATGCCTCTGGGAATGTAATAACTTTTACTTAGGTGGACCAACTAAAAATTTGAGCCTCCAAATCGATAGTTTTTAAAAATTCTTAATATGTTTTCTCAAATTCATAATTTAAATACAGTTCAAGATCTTGGCTGTATATGCACATGAAAACTCATACTTCTTTTTAGTATTTTTATTCCAAATGTTCACGTAGAGCATTTTTAATTTTTAGAGGACATTCTAAAAAGCTTGAAAAATTTAAAAAGACCTTCCGGAAAAACTGCTGCGGATTGTACTTCTAAAAATTATAGAAAAAACAGGCAAAGAAAAATTCATAATTTGAAAATATGAACACTTTATAATTGTACTAAAAACAAGGTATTAAATACTCTAGAAATAAGAAAAATAGTAATGGAAATGAACTTATTAAAATATGAAACTGTTATGATTAATGCTGGTCCTGAACGAGAAATAGATCAATACGATCAGGAGATTCTGATTTTTCTCGAGAGGATCTTATGTAGCATGCAAGGAGAGAAATCAGTGGAACTATAATAAGCCAACAGTTAAAACAAGTTCTAGAAATATATTGTGTTCTGACTTTCTAAAAATTTCATTAACGGTATAGTGAATGTTATAAAAAACAATTAAAAATAAGTTATTTTTGTAGTTAAATGTTTTATTCAGAATGCGAAAGAACCAGAAATATAATATATATAACGTGAATAATTATCTTCCGAATTCCACGTAGCTAAGAACTAAACTCCAAGGAGGGAACTGTTAGGGTTTTGACTAGCGTCAGGCTAAAGTTAAACACAGGATATGTACCTGCTGTGAAATTTCGTGCTAGTTTGCCTAGCATACTAGGGGTATGAACCTTTTCGAATGACCAACCATGTTGTTGTCAATTATTTTACAAAAATATAATCATGGCCTTCAAATCGGAATAGTTTTGGCGGTTTTGTCGTTTATCTTTAAAATATACATACCTTAAATGTACTTAAAACTACATTTGCTGAAATCGGATTTGCGCAAGTGCCTTACTTTTCAGCTGGTTCCATTTAAAAGGTGCCTTTTTATGTTTTAGAATGCACAAGTGAATTTTAAGGAAGTATTACATGTGCGCAAAATAACTCGATTCTTTTTGTAAAGTGAGGATGCAACCACTTCAATTAAAAAGCTTCAAAAAGTATGTCATATGATTTATATTGGAAAACCTGTACGCTAAACGTCAGCGCAAATGTTATTTTTGAACCACACTCTTTGGAAATTTGTGAGAAATCAAAGGAAACTCACTTTTATATTGGGCTGGTTTTTCCATATAGGTAAACTGTTGCAATCTTTACGTACACTGAATACATTGGTTTGGGATATTTCCGTTGCACGCTAATTTTTCCCTCAGGCCATAATCACTCAAAACTCACGTGAATGAAAGTTCGCGGGATGGTCACTTTAAGAAGTAGTCCTTGCTGCCGGAATTTCAATGGAGAATAAAATCGTGCTCAGCCCTCAGCTGGAAGCATTTCTTTAATTTGTTATAAAAGTTTTTACAGTTTTTCGGTTTCAATAAAGTGAAGAAAGTAGAAGTAGAGTTGCCCAGTTTTTTCCCGTAGAGCAGGCCTATTAGAACTTTCTTTCCGAAAATTATCTCAATTTAAAAAATAAACTATTAGAGCGCTGAGGTTATGATTTCAAAGCAAAAAATAAATGGATCTAAATATTTCAACTTTGTGAGGTTACCGTACTCAGGAGAGAGGTTTGGGATAAACAGTAAGGCCAAATTGGCGCAGAAGAATATATCGACCATCTAGACATAAAATTTAATCAAGTATGCTCGAAAGTAATTCCGTAATTTCCTACTTTCTTGTGCCTCCGTACTCCAATTAGACAATGGTTCTTGGACGGTTCGTGGTCCACAGCGAATTTCCCGTGAATGAGGTCATCCGAAATGTAAAGTAACTGTCCCCCATATTTGCATTTTCCCAGTCTTTATCAGCTTCATATGTGAGAACACCAATCTCAGTTGTCGATAACATTAACTCTCTTTTGAGGATTTCGCTTTTGGTCATAATATGAACAAACTTTTTTTGGCCAAATTACATGTCGAGAAAGCTGCTTTTTGGAGCAGGTTTTATGTATGCACTTTCACCGTATTTGGCCTTCCTAAAAAATGCTTACTTCAGCTGCATATGATTTGTGCGATACTATCCTGATTTACAAACTTGTGCATCTTCGGATTTCACAGACATGCCTTCAACTTTGCCCAAACCCGCCAATGCTGGGGGTTTTAACAGCACAGTTGACAGGTGAGACTCGTAAACCGCATTTTGATAGCTAGATAGATAATTAACTTATCGGATTTTGACATATAATACGACACTGATTGAGGCACCCTGAGAGCCCTTGAATTTCAGCGCAGACGTTTTCAATGTCAGCACACGCGTTGCTAGGAAATAAACAGAAAGGATGCAGAACAGTTTATTCATTTGTTTTTTTCCAAAACCAAAACTCGTAAATTTGTAATTTCCTAGCTTGTGGATCCCCGTATCGCAGACACGCATAATTTTCCTTGTAGAAAAAGTAGCATCTTCACAAAAACTGGCATTAGCTAGATCAGTAGGAAGGGTTGTGAGAGCTCAAAGTTGAAGCATACTGTACACCGAATACAGGGAATCTTTGATGCACTTCTTCATGTATATTATGCAATTGGAACAAATAGTTTATTTTGGTAAATTTTCCGAATTCAGTTGAATCATTTTTGATAGGTTAGGTAGTCTCGGGAGAGGAGAGGTTCGAACGCACTACAGTTACTGCAATGTCTGTGTACAGCCAATGCTCTAACCGACTGAGCTACGATGTTCCAACCAGGAGCAGTGATTGAATTAACTTTGGTTCATTGTAGGTGTCCGACCCACGGTGACTTATGGGATCCACCAGTTCAGACACAATAGGTTAACTGACTAAGCAAGATTTTCTAGAAGACCAGGCTTACTCCTTAATGAGCATGATACGGCTATACAAAGCCAAGGTCTACGTGTTCGCCCCCAGAGGACCCAACCAGAACAAGCCTCCATGGTATGGCATGCGCTGCCATACATCAAGGACGTGTCAGAAGCGGCCGAGCGCATGGCTGCGGGATTAGGTCTCAGAATTGCACACCGACCAAAAGCTACCACCTGCAGCATGAAAATTTGAAAATTAAAGACAGATTAAATCCTAATGCGCAGCCGGATGTAATGTATCGCATCCCATGCCAACATTTTTCCCGTAACTACACAGTTCAGACTGGCCCTATGCTTGGATCGCACATACACGAGCATAAGCTGGCCATGAAACGGGGTGAACGCTTATCACAATTGGCTGCCCACACCTGCGAAACGGGTCACGCGTTTAACTTCGCAGCTACGGTGATAATCGCTCACGTCCGAAACAAGACATGTCGAGAAATGATTTAAACCTGGTCCTCCGATGAGAACTCAGTCAATAGATTTATCGATCTGGCGCTGGCATACAGAACCCGGCAAAACCACATCTCGACTAGCGGCATTGGTCTCTGATTGGCCCATTGCCCCTATTGCTGTTGCTTGATTTTATTAACGCTTTTATCTCTGACGGTGGACTCGACTAGAGTTCGAAAGCTTAGACAAGGGGTCGGCAAACTTTTCAGACTACTAGGCCATTTGGAGGTCAAGATAGCACACTTGGCCTGAAGAAACAAGGTGTCCAAGGAAACATTTATTATTAAAAAATACAGAATGATCAATGGGAAACAGGATGTTGCATGCTCTTAGGGTCAGATACAATATTAGGTTCTAATGATGAGGAGTTAAGCAACAGAATGTCATTAAGGCGATTGTCAGTGAGCTGAGAGCGCAGCTTATTCTTACAAAATTCATTTTGGAGAACAGCTGCTCGCACGAATAAGTGCTGCCAAATATTGCTTGGCACGGGCTCACAACATTTGAAACTGAGCATATGGCAGCTGAGGGCAGAAGTCAATGAGAGTAGTGTAAGAAGTAAACTTGGACAAGAGAACGTCCGAAGCCTGCAGCTCAGTCAACTCCCATTGCACATCAGAGGGGGCGTCGTCATAGGGAAAGTCAAAAGGAGTGCTGAAAATCTTGAACTCTTGCAAATGAGAACGCACATCAGTGAAGCGCAAAGAGAATTCATTCGGAAGGGTTAACAGCACACTGATGCACTCTTTGTTATCAACTAGGGCTGCATCACACCGGGCGAGGTGCGGGAAATGGACAAGCCGCCCTTATTCAATTAGGCGGGATCTAACAATAATTAACTAGGGAGGCGTTAGGCCCGACTGGAATACTAGCTAGGCCGTATCTGGCCTAAAGGCAGGAGTTTGCTAACCTCAGGCTTAGACTATTAAAGCCCTGATTATTGCGAGTTGTCAACCTTCTTATTATTTACAAACGAGCAATTTTGGCAGGTTTGCCTAAATTATTTGACCAATTTTGGACAACATTGACAGTCTTTTTGTAATTCAAACCCACCTGAGAAGCCAGCATACGGTAGCATATGTGGCGTACTCCACACGTTGCAGAAGCTTTGGCAACTAACTTGAGGCGAATGTGATTCAACACACCGTTCTCGATCAAACCCTCATAGCTCAGGTGGTTAGAAGGTTGCCTGTGCACAGGCCTTGTAATTGGTGTCGTGGGTTCGAACCTCAACGAGACCAGCGAGCGGCTCACAATGGGGCCCGCTGAAGAAATCAAGTAGCGCAGTAGGTAATCTCGTAGAATATTTCAGGAACCATTCTTCACTTTCCAATCAAGTTATTTTCAAACAGCCTGTTGAGAACACATGCATTCCTTACGTAGCAAACAGCTTGCCTTTCCACTAGGATATCATGAGAAACGTTTTCTATAAAATACTTCAGACACGTTTAATTTAATATTGCCGTTTTGTAGAAAATTTGATAATGTTTTTGCATGTCAAGTAATTTCTTTTCAAACGATGAATGTTAGATTAATAAAGAGCATGGTTTTATTAAACTCACCACTTCACTTCGCCCCTTAAATATCAACAACTTGTTTTTCAAAATGCTCGACAATTAGACCTCAAAAATTTGATATTTGCCTCCTTCCTTCTTCGTTGCAATTTATAATGCCTGTTATTAGCGAGTCATTCATGTTTTAGAAAATTTGAGGACCCTCAAAGTTTCCAACTAATATGTCAATAAACCTGTCTTTAAACTGGTCTGTCTCTTAATGCTAATTAGGAAATGGCAAATTCTAGCGTTCCTGTCATTTTACATTTGTGGTTGTTTCATTCTAGTTGATGTGCCGAGCTCCTTATTGTTGTTATCGCATTTGTATAATCGACTGACTGGCAAACGTTCTGGGAATAAATAACTTGAACCATAGAAGTTTCCATATTTTGTGCCAATCGTACTTTCTCCGTCTTTGTGTAGGTTTTTTTGGCAAAATTTAGTCTTGCTTTTTGACGCCAATTCTCCCAATTTGTGATGGCGCATGCCTCACACACGTTGTATTTTATGATTTATATATATTAATTTTTCGGAACCATGAAAGACCTTTCAAAGGTTTCTTTGCAAAAACGTATGCGAAGTCTTTTTCATCTTTGAACCCCTGTATAAATGCAGGCTCTGGTATAAGACAGCGAAAGGTTTTACAGAAAATCTTTGACAGGATTTCGCTGAGCAAAAGAGCCCAGAACGTCCTTCTCGTTCTCGGCTACAAATATTTTTTAGGGGCATAGATGTTTGCATAAAAACCATTAATGCTGTAATTCACGCTTCCTACGTGATGAAATCGGTGCTGGAGGGAGCAACTTGGGAACCCATTTTATTTAATTCCTGTAGTCCGGTCGTTGAAACAGTCTGAGATAGTATTCTGCTTTTTTTTTTTTTTTATCACGTCAACTTAGCCACCCTGTTCCATAATTGTTCACTTAAAATTTTCATCAGTTACTGCTCACACGAAACCTTCCGTGATGTTTGATCAGCTAACCACTAGGGCTTTCTCTGAGCCTCAAGGAACAGGGAAGAATGCACAGACCGCAAATTCATTTTTAGGGTCCTGCTTCCTCTCAAAATGGCGGTATACAAGTCCGCAGGATAAACGCCCTGTCTACACTTCTGCAGGTCAACTATCGGCTATTTACCGTGCATAATTAATGCCCATAACGGGCGGCAAATTGACAGAGCGTGTCCTCCCTTCTGGAAGAGTTGTGCTGACCAGTTCAGGGCGTAGCCTATTGTCAGTAGACATCCCTGTGCCGTCTGCAGCACATATCATTATCACGGGGTGCCCTCAGTGCGCGCTTGAGACGTCTACCCTGTCATTGTGATGATGCTTTTCTTATCAATTATACATGCATACTAGGTGAAACAATAATGTCGCACACGTCAGCCCTTCATCAGGCCAGAGCTTTCAGTTGCAAATGGATACACAACGGGCAGGCCGAGAATGTCATTACACAAAAAGTTGGCAATTTTTGTCTGCAAAAGAGCAATATTACTGTTTTATCATTAAACCTGTGCTTTAAAAAGGGCCAAGTTGTATCCGATTTCACACAGTAAAAAGCCCCTTGAAGCTGTTGTGGAAAGCATGGCTAAGCTTTTTTTATCCTAAACCCATGTTGAAATAAGAATCAACTATTGACTGTAACGCTATGAGGAAAAGGACGAGAGAACTGGGTATTTGGTTCATAAATAAAATACCTTCGGCTCTGGTTAGTGTTAGCCTACTGTCCCGATACTAAAGATAACAGTCCCAGGTTTCCTCCGGCGTATAAACCAACATCATTTGGCATAGGTTAGTCCTTCGGTAATTATAGAGGGGCTGAAAATTTAGAAAAAGATTCAACCACGCGGCCCAAGTTTCTCTGTTTCGTCCCGGTGACATTAATAATACGGCTTGTTTTGGTGAAAAGCGTAAGAACCATCTTTTTTAATTTCAGATATGAAAAGGACTGCCTGTTGTCTTTGGTTTCTATTTCCCTTTTATCGCTGTATTTATGGGCATAATTTTCAGCTTGCTGTTTCCTTTAGCGGGGCAAAATTTGGAGCGTAATCAACCTAGGGTGAGATTCCCTGTGCCGTGTTTCATGCTTCAAGCAGAGGTCAGTTTCTCTAAAATGCCTCATAAGGTCCTATCTGATTGCATGTGAAAAAATATTTTTTTAAAAAACTAATCTGTAGTTAATTTGCCACCGGATCCGAACGAGGCGATACAACATTTTTGATGGAAAAACAATTCAAAGAATACAACCTTTTCTTGACTTTTGACCACACTGTAGAATTCAAAATATGCTATTTAATTTAAAGAAAGCTCAACACACTGGTCTAGCCCTAAACGGTGTTAGACTAATGCTCAGGGATCGAGTTGGGTTCATGTCCAACCAAAACGAGTTGACTGTGAAGATGCTCCCCACTTGAAGATCTGCTATACAGCCATATATATTGTTCGTCTCGATTCTCATTTCTTATTGGCTGTTAGTAAAAAAAAGTTTAATTTGGAAAGGATTTTTTCGGTATGGCCCGGCTTCATAGCATGATGTTAGCAAATACATTTCTCTCTTGAAAAACACAGCTTATTTACAAAATTTGCCCTGTTGTTATTCACAGACTTTTTGTCAAGACTAAAAAATTATGACAGTCTATCTTGAAGATAACTTTGTAATAGCTCCTGGTAAAATAGCTCTTAAAAAATTTACTTTGCTTTAAAGTAAGTGTTTTCTAAAGTCTCTTATGTAAACGGTAAACTCTCCTTGGGACGACCGCTGCAAAAATATCCATATACGTTATAATTGATTAGTGTTCATTGCAGTCAGAGCTTCAGGCGTTCCTGTTTTCTTTTTTGACCTTCAGTGTGGCTCTCGGAATGAACATCCGTGGGGTTTTCTTCGTTTAGCACTGAATTTCTAACCTAATTAATTATTACTTTAAATTATGAGTTTCTTTAAAAAGCTTCTGATTATTTTGTGCCATTAATCATTAAAATATTGAGCAGATATTTATAACACAATAACTAGTAAATAGATCATAAATTAATAACTGTTTGATGGAAGTTTAAATTTTTTGTCACTCAACTCTCCCTTATATTACATTGAAGGTCCGATGATGAATGATCGAAAGTGTACGTTCACCAATCTTGACTCCTTCAGTTTTTTTTATTTGATAAAACTATAGTTTAAACCTCTGTTGCCATCAGGGACAAAAACCTCTTCTTGAATAAACACCTAAAAAAGGGAATATGTCACGCCAAATATCGTAAATCAGAGTTAAAAGTACAAGGCCGAAGTGAATGCAGCTTGGTTAAAAAGGAATATGAACCATCTGCGCACGTTTGTCTTGGCCCAAAAATTACGTTAAGCTTCATACTAACGATGTGCTTCTTGTAGATAAGGCAATTTTCTCAAAATTATACCTAATATTCTGAATCTAGAAAATGTTTTTGTGCAATGAATAAACTAATTTTAGCTTACTACAACAGATGTGCTTAGATTCGTTCCTCAGCAAATGGTTTTTAAACTACACTAGCATACAACGTTTTGATTGACAAAGGTATTTACGTTAGAAGTGTTTCGCAAATATTACAGCGATTTTTACAAATTTCATCTTACTGTGAAATAACACTTGCCGAAAAATAACACATGACCTTCAATTATAAAATAAGATAGCATATTGTAGTTTTCTGTTTTGTATAACAATGATTAGGTAAGTCAAACCACGAAAGCAATAATGGAAACATTAACATTTCATTTGCTTTTTTCGAAAGACTGATAAGCACAGAGAGTACCAAAAGGATTGAGTTACCCTGAACCTATAAACTCACTGAGGGAAGCTTCAAAATGGACAAAAGGTTTCTGGTGAGTTTTAAGTTGAACTAAATAATACCTGAAGCATGTCTTCATTAGAAGTAACCCACAACGTCATTTGGGTCCTCACTAATAAAAATTCTTTGTTTTCAATCAAAGGAACAAACTGGTGAAAGTATTAGGTCACCAGATTCAAAAATTTATAGAAAAAAACACAAAGATTTTTAATGTTTTATGAACACAAGGAATGGTTTTTGAACAAAAATATACATCCATCTTGTCAATCAACATTGGCTATTTCGGCAGTGGCTCGTTGAGTCCGTGGTGTCAAAGCATGGTAATCGAGAGTCAGCTGAATCTTGGAAGGAATATTTAACAGCATTTTTCGGAATAAAATTGTCTTCCTATGAAAAGGTTTTCCAAATTCCAGAAGAAATGGCGGCCATTGCGATCAGGATCTGGTGAGTATAGTGGATGATAAAGAACTTCCAATTCCAAATCCTGTAGTATTGCCACTGTTATTTCGGCTTTGTGTGGTCTAGCCGTGTTGCACAATAAAACAGGAGTCAATCCAATTAAAAAGCTAGACTGTTTTCTCTAAGTTTTGGATCATTTGGTCCAGCCGATTGCAGTATGATTTTCCGCGATCGGCGCGCAAGCATTCATGAAATCATAATTTATCACACCTTACCTGACCAACAAGCACCTACCTTCAGTTTCCTTTTGATAAATATTACACATTAGGCTCTGTTTAGGTGGATTGACCTTGTCCAGCCACTTTGCTAAAATATATTGGATCCATTTTTCAGCCCAAATTACAAGTGCATACAAAAATGATACATTTTTGTGACGAGAAAGTAAAATCATGCAAGGGTCGAAACGTTGTAATGTTTGCTATAAATTCAGCTCACGTTGAGCACACATATCCTATTTTTTTTATTTTACCGACCTGAGTGAATATTGGTTGCTTGCTAATACCCAACCTCAATGAGAATGCATGCAAACTACGCGATGGATTCAAATCAACGATGACTTTAATTTGCTAGTATCGAACTGCGATTCTCCTGACCACAGGGCTCATTCTTAAGGGCAAAATTACCTGAAGAAAAGTTCGCAAACAAATTCAATGCTGTCAGTTGCGCGAAATAGAGCAAAGTTACCAAAATTCCCATTGAAAAAAATTCAAAAGACAATTTGGTGAGCATACGCTAGCTTTTGATAAATTCCCGTCAGGTCTCTACATTTATATCACTGTGTAACCAAGTCGAATATGCGGCTAAGTAGAACAAATCGTAGGGTTGTGAGGGGCGAGGAGGAGGAAGATACTAAATTGCGGTCCGTCTTTTCTGACCATCGTCGCAGATGGCGGCCACCGGGACAGGTATTTAGCTAGTGGGTGGCTGAACTAGGAGCAATCGGTCAGGATAAATGCGGCGGCTTTTGAAGTCCTTTTGGGCGCACAGGACCGGTCTACGTAACCTGATTGCAGCCGCTTCTATCGTAGCCAGCAGGCACTGTCGAGGAATTTTGAATAACTTGAAGGTACTTTTTGAACACCCGGATGGCTGCTCTGGCACCTACGAGATGATCAATGTCTAGCAAATGCGCAAGAATAGAGGTATTTATAGTCTTTATTTGACCCTTTCCTTACCATGCTGGGAGGTGTTCTCTTATCCTTTTGGACAAATACCGGCTCCTTAGACCAATATATTCTGCCCCACAGGAGCAGGTAAAGGAATACATGCATATAGAGACGGTCTGGGCTGGCAATTCGTCTGACCTGTCTGCTGCTTTATACATCAGTTAGAATTCGCAGTTCTGATTTGTACCAGTTTCCAAATTTCCAACTTTAAACAGGCATAATATAAGCATATTGTAATAGCTATCAAAGCCTAAAATGGTTTAGAAGATTGGGAACACTCGTGGTAGCTTTCTAAAACAGCAGAACGTTAAAATATAATTTAAACGCGATAAAAATGTTTGCCAAAGTTGACCATATGCTCAGCTACAGGTAATATCTTCACTACACGGTAGTGAGATATTCGAGGCTTCCTGTTTGGTACTTGCGAGATGAAAAAGCTATGCCTGTAGGTTTGCTGACGTAGTGATTGATTCGGTAATGAAGGCTTTTATGTGAGAATTTTGAATACTAGAGTCCAAACGATGTCAGTCATCACGGGAGTGATTTGGCGCAAATTGAAACCTCCGTGCGAAGTGATATTCATCTTTTATTTTGCAAATTGCACTTTTAAATAGTGTTTTTATTGTTTTTGCAAGCTTTACGATAGACTCACAGAGCGTTAATTGTAAATTGACGGCGCTGCCATCATCTTTTATACTTTAAACAGAACGCACTTTATGTATTAAAAGTATGAAATCATGGAAGTCTCCTGAAGCCACAACCTTCCATTGTTTTCAGTAACAATTTGCAGTAGCTGAATATAAATCATCAAGTACATATATTTCGTCCAATAAAACCGATGGAAAATTAACATTTCATGCAAAAGCGCTTAATCGCTAGTCAAGCACTTCACAAACATATGGAGTCGTTGTCACTAAACGCTGCATGTCAGTTTCAGAAGACAAAGTTGTTACTTATTTTATATAGCCTTTGTTCGTTCAGTAATACTGTTTCTGGCGTACAAATGACAATTAATACAGGTAGGGATGACTTGTATGGGCGCCTAAACGGGACACGGGAAAAGGAGTTACCCACAGTACATGTCGGTTTGTACTAAATTCCAATAAATTCCAATGCGTAGAATGAAGGTTAGGATTACGGTTAAGTTTAGAGTTTGGTTTAATTTTGAGGTTGAGGTCAGATTTGGGGTTAGGGTTATTATCGTGTTAACTATAGGGTTTAAGTTTAGGATAAGGGCTAGGGTTAAGATTAAGGAGACCGTTTAGCTTTGATGTTAAGGTTAGTGTTAGCGTTAAGACACGAGAATAGTTAATCACCGTTTAATTTGCCTTGAACCCGCCTATTTTAAGTGGAGGGGGCAGTTTCAGTTCCCGTGTACTGCTAAGGAGGTTAATTTAAAAAAAACTCGATAATAAATGGGAACTTTGTCGTCAAATAAAACTTTGAAGTTTATTTGAAATGATCTCTAACAAAAAATAGCATCTTTGATTTTATTGACCATTTTGAACGTAAGTCTTATGTCAGTAAGCGCTACGATCTCACTCAATGAATAAAACTTAACCAAATTTAGAGTTAACTAATATTCTGCTTACGTACCTTAAATTTTGCTCAAAAATGCCTCCAATTTTGTATGCAGACAGTGTTTTCAGTATCCTTGGCCAATCACGTATCAGTTCGTCTTTTTTGCCCTGAGCCCCCTTCTAATCTTTATGCATGTACGTTGCAATTGATAGCGGTCCAGTTGCAGATATAAAAGCCGAATGATTAGCTTATTTCATGTTTCCGGGATAAACATTTACCCAAATTGCTAAAGCTTTCAGTTTAAAAATGGAATAGCTAAACGTCATTTCCAGCTCACTTCAGAGCGGATGTTTAAATTATGCGCCATTTCTAAAAGGGTTAACACTTCGCCCATAAGGGGCTTAGTCGGATTATCACCCACCAGAAGTATCAAAAGGTTTACAATGCTGATTCATCCTATTATAAGGTTGCGCAAAGAAATGTGTAACATTGGAGTTCTGCACACCATGATTGTCCTATGCTAGATACTAAATGGGAGTTGGATATGAGCGTACCATTTTTAACCAGATAAACATTGCCACAAAGACGATGGAGAATATAGAATGGGTGATTTCTTCTTCCTTAGCCATTATCAGCCAGTTATGCCCAGCAAGGCGGTACGCCATCCAAGCTCGGAAAACCACGACCAGTAATATAGACGTCCAACGCTCTAACCATTGAGCCAGGGGCTCGTTGTTTTGCCCGTTTAGATCAGGAATATTGACATTCGTTAGCATTTGTTCATTGTTCAATGACTAAAGCGTATGACATCTGATCAACGGGTTGCGAGTTCGAGCTTTAGGTAGTGCACCATCTGGGGTTGTGCATGACTGGATGAGCTCCAAATGGCCATTTTCAGCCTCCCTTGTCTGGATTGTTGAGCTGCCTACACTAGCCCCTGTGTGTCTGCTGGCGGTGCTCATGAAAGAGCATAATGAATGCAGAGCACAATGAGTGACTTCCGTCAGCGATCGGCGCAAATGATTCACAGACGGAATCTAGCAGATGGGTCATAAGTACTTCGTCGACCCGAGAGTTCATCAGTGTCTCGCCACCTGTCATTCCCCTTTGTTACAGACAGAGGTATTTGGCGCTGATCAGGAATAGAAGCTCACACCGAATCCATTTTGACTTCCAGAAACAAATGAATTCCGTATGCCACGCATGCGGAGCTTGTTTGCTGCGCGCGAAGTCAATCGGATGATATGTGCCCATGGCGGCAGGTTGCCAGCTAGTGCTATAGCTCGGCACATACAGTCGGATCGCTATGTGTGCTTGTGTGCGGAGTGGTCGACTGTCGTGTGCCCCTAAAAAGGTCCACGTGGTAGATGTGTTGGACCAACAGGGGCCACATCAGGGCAGAGCACAATGAGTGACTTCCGTCAGCGATTGGTGAGCATTTATCAACGAATACCACCTGAACTGACAGTATCCTTTTAGCAGGAAGTTAATCTGCTAGCATGACCTAAAAGGACAGAAATTATTCAGATTTCCTCAAGTGAGGAAAAATGATACGCAAGTATATCGTCGAACGATAATACTCTTAACTCGTACGGTTTCTTGTTCCTAATGAAACATATCCTGTCCACCGTCCATCTGGCTGCACCAAATATTTTTGTGGAAGACGCACAAAGCACTATGATGACTTTCACTGGCTGTACCAGAGTAGTATGTATCTTTAAAAGCATCAGCAGAAACAAAAGCAGCACTTTTCGGTTTTGACAGCTTCGATGGCCTCAATAGGGTAATCAGTACTCGGATACTCCGGAGTGTTTGGACCCTACAGATCGCGCAGTTTTTCCCAATTAAATCAAGGTTAGAATTATTAAAAATCTCGGCAAAAGCAGAAATTTAAAAGCGTGCCTGATATACCGGGACTGATCAAATTTAAGGCGAATTTTCAACGTCGCAATAGGCTGACTGGGCAGCGAACCCAACTGTAGATAAAAGAAAATCATGGATGTTCTGTGGTGGAGTTGGCGATAGTCGTAAATGAATCAGCTGCTGTAGTCATCTCGCTAGGCATGGTATTGCTGCCACTTTGAATAGGAGGTCACAAACTTCAGCGCCGTCATTAGCCCTGCCTTTTTCTTGCCTTCCTGCTGGTTTCTAGTTCAGCTCCATTTTGGTTCTTCTATCGCACAGTTGCTAGATCCTTGGCTAGCGGTCACACCTCCTCATCCTTTCGTCAGCGAATTTCGAAGATCGTACAGGAGGCTGACGGGTTTTCATAGAGGTCAGTCGGGAGACTCATTCGCCTCGTCAAAGGCTTCCACCTACTAACCACCGCAAAATATCAGGGCCACGTAAAGCACCTGTTTGCAGGAGTAGTAATCAAATTTCGTCCGTCCCTGGACGAGTAATTTCATAGGACTGGATCGGTGTTTGAGAGATCTGGGAACGCACAAAGATAGCCACTTGAATACTGGATTTGTAATGTGCCACTTCCCATATCTTGTCGCCTAACCTAACCATTGCAGAGGCATATTTTCTTAGCTTCTATATTTTTCGCTTCACAGCGTGTCTTTACACTGCCCTTGTTTAAAAATATGCATTACTTGCAAAACGACGATCAAGCAGCGAACCAAGTTTGAAAGAGTCACGCATTTTGGAACTAAGATCGGCGGATCTGACCTTTCGAACTATGGAAGTAATGGTACCATGCTTAGAGCATTTATTATACGTCGAATGAGAAATTTCTTATATGAACCCCACAAAGGGTATGGAGGTGGGGATTAGAGTGTTCACCTCAAAGGAAAAATTTCAAGTCTCTCATTATCAAAATACTGTTGTTCAAAAACTACGCTATCAGTCGTTAGCTAAAAACACCAGGATGATCGGTAAGTGCAAACAAATCTGTCCAATTTCTCGTAACAGGTAGGTTTTACCTCGTCAACCTCCCAACTACTTAGGCTATACACGCATGTTTAATGATCAAGCAAAAGTTTAGCCTCATTCCACAAACATCGGTTTTGCGAGTTGTATTAAAAACATACTTCGGCTTAAATTGTTAGTTTGAAGAACGGCCTATTTTGACTTTTCGCAGTAGTAAGTAATTCCTGAATTTATTGGAATATTGACTTTGCGATGCATTTTCTCAACGCGAGAATTCCGTCAAATCTGTCTATCAGTTTCGAACTGCTGATTTGTTTGAACAGGTCAAACAAACCTGCAAATATTTTTCGTAACCGCGCTGGAAAATTGACTGAATCAACAGTATTTACTAAAAACGTAGAGCATAACGATTCCCTTATTAAATGTCACCCCAGAGTTGTAAATATCGGTCAAAGTTGTCCAATGACCAAACAGGTTTGTCACTTGTTTACAGGGGTGAGGCCAATTTTCAGATGTTTTTCGGAGACCCAAACGCCTTATACGGAGTGTTGGTTTGTTTCTAAACTGACGTGGCACTGGTGAATAGAGGCCTTTTTAGAGGTACGTCAGTAAAGTATAGTTCATGAATTCAGATGCAGTGGCGTTTTACTTTTAGCAGAAGTTCATTCACTTTTCAATTATTGTCTCAGCACCAGCTGCACGTAAATCTAAACTGGACTATTCCAAAAGTATGGGCAGGTCAACTTCAGCCTTTATCACTCGGGACAGAAGTAACTCCCTATATTGACATGTCAACCAAACTGCTTGTCATAAAACTGACACAGCAGTCAGAGCACTTTTATTTTGACAGAAAAATCAGATGTCTATCTGTAGGAATGGGATGCTGGGTGGACTACTGAACACTTTCAACCCACGAACGCTTATTATTTGATGCTTACTTCCAACAATTTTATCTATGCGGTTAAGTATTGTAAAGGATTTCGAAGACTGGTATTCCCTCGATGTACATGGAGGATCTCATGCAGTTGGTCTTCAGACGATGGAGGTACTAAGTCCATTCTGATTCGTCGGAGAAACCAGTTTAAGTGAAAGTCTAGGAGCGTATTGTATCTGGAGAGAGGGTGCCATAGAGAAAGATTTGTGTGTTATTTTGAAATGTACCTGAAAGCATTCGTTTATTTCACTTCAGGAATATTTATTGATTTTGTATACTTGCTTTAACTATCGAAAAGCTTTGTAATTATTCACCTCCTTTTCGGAAAATCATCACAAAACCCTTTATGCAGAGGAAAATATGTGAGCGGGTACTTAAATGAATAAAAAACCGAATTATTAAATTAGAAGAGGATTTTGGCAGATTTGAATAATGCCTTTGACCCTTTGAGTTTTTCACAAGTGGGTCAACGGGATTATTCAAATCTGACAAAATCCTCCACTAATTAATTGTGCCTGGTAGTCATCGGGTGGATTCTAGAATGACTGATTAGGAAATCCTGCTTGGGCAGTCAGCTTACTGTATCAGAATCGGTGGATTCCATACGTTGCAGGAGGCTGGGTGGATAACTTGACTCAAGTGTAATTAAACTCACCTCTCCCCGTGGGGCCTCGCAGCTCAGTTGGCTAAAGCGTTGGCTGCACTAAAGCCTTCCACTTGCTGGCGTGGATTCAAATTTCACCGAGGCTGCCAAGTTTTTCACAAGTGGGTCAAAGGAATTATTCAAATCTGCCAAAATCCTCTACTAATTAATTGTACCTGGTAGTCATCTGGTGAATTCCAGATTGATTGCTTAGGAAATCCTGCTTGGGCAGTGAGCTAACAGTATCGGATTTGGTGGGTTGCATACGTTACAGTAGACTAGGCGGATAACTTGACTCAAGTGGGATTAAACTTACGGCTCGCCATGGGGCCTCGTAGCTCAGTTGGCTAAAGCGTTGACTGTACTACAGCCTTCCCCTTGCAGGCGTGGGTTCGAATCCCACCGAGGCCACTGAGTTTTTCACGAGTGGATCAAACGAATTATTAAAATCGAAAATATCAACTGACCATATTAACCAATATTTAGCTTTACAGTGAATTGATTCAATCTTGAGAAAATTAAACGTGAAAACCTAATAAATTATCAAAATAAATTCCTGCGTTTTTAGCAAAGAATAAGAAAAAGATATTTCCTATTTTGGGTCACCATACCAATGAGCATGGAACACAATTTCATGTAGCTAGTTTATTAAGTCAATAATTATTAACTGAATTAGAGAAAGGCCAAGGTAATGCGGCTTTGAGGTTCCAACTCGATGTTTAGATTGGATACTACCAACTGCGTTAAAATTCATAGCTGCAAAATCATTAGAAAGTAGCATCAATCATCGCCTCTACATGGACCTGTTAATAAGCATAGACTCAAGTTTCGACAAGCGTTCCAAATGGCAGAGGCTGTGTTTTCTCCTCTATTCAATCCTAAAACATATCTCATGGGGTTCCGAGTCAAAAAATATGGTAAACTGTAGACTAAAATTAGCAGGAAAACTCACTATTTTACCAGGAACTCCAAGTAAAACCCTTCATCATCAACCGATGGTCAGAAATTTCGTCATTGCATCACTTTTGGGGAATAAAATCGACGAACTTTGACTTTGACATTTGGAAAATACCCACGCGCTGGGGTCGGTAACATGATTGTTAGTTTAAGTAGCTGCTGGTTACCTTTCGTCTCTAAGTTTGGATATGGAATGGCTGTCTCCCGATCGTTTTAATTCCCCAGTTTAATCCGGACTCAACTGTATGGGCAGAACCGGTGTTAAGCAGATAACGTTTTTTTTCAGAGCTGTGGTTATAAAATAAACGCATAATTGTTAACTATTGCAGATTAGCTTTGTTAACCTTATGTAACGAGGTACAGATTGGTGATGCTTGAGAACTAGCAAAGATCAAGAGAAAGAATACTGCGGTACATCTGATCCAGAATCTGCTTACCCGAAGGATCGCACAGGGGTCAGCGTTACTAAACTCAAACAACGTAGTAGACAGGTCGTTGGGAACAAAGCAGGAGAATGCAAGCAAGAAATTTAAAAAATTAAAAAATATAATCGCTTGTATTACAGAAGAAACTGTAGTGCGAAAAGTTTTTTGTTACCACGACCAAACATTGGTTAACCTACAACGCTGTTCTGAACCCTCTCCCTACCCATGGTAATTTGACTAAGGTGACACACATACCCCCAGTTATCAACTGTATTTCCAGTATCCCAATCGCTTTTAGTATCCACAGGCATTTACTTGACTCCGTTTCCATATAAGTGTATCGGTTTGATGAAATGTACTGCCAGCAAACGTCTGCTTGACAATTACTCTTTCCATGGGCATTTTCACATCGGTAAAAATAAAATATTCAAATTGGAGATTATTTTACAAAATTACAGGGGGGTTGAATGGCTGCCAGCTGTGCATTGCAGGAAGCCTCTGTTCCGGAGTTGGAGTTATTGGTCACACGGAGAGTACGCGAACGAACAGCGCTTCAAGTGACGGAATCAGTGAGCCAACTGGCTGGGTAATTATTAGAACAGAACGATGACTAAATTACGGTAATTAAAGACTCTGATACGGACTAGCAAGCTATCATTGCATCAAGTTTGAATGCCAACGATAGACGCCAGAGGTGCTATTTGTAGTAGGAATGTGGTGGCATATGAACTGCGACCTATAGATTCTGCACTGCGTGTACAATCTTCACTCTGAGACTGGGTTTGAGTGTTTCCGGTTCCGGTGGTCGCACCTTGTTTTGAACAACTAACTGAAACGTGCGCCTTTTCTTTTATCGGCTTCTATCGTCAAATAGCATAGAACGTGGGTTACAAGCCCGCAATCGTGCGTTAGCTTTTGGATATGGCGACGGCAGTCACCCAGAGGTATGCCATAGGTGGCTTAGCCCATGAGTTGCAGGCGACAGGTTGTACACCAGTAACTAAATATTACAACAGCACTGCAGTTATCAAGTGGATTCTGCAGGTTTTACATCCTGGATTTGTGCTCAGTTCAGTAAAGCCTGCAAGATATCTCACTCACTGATAGTTCTTGTCCATCTGGCTGCCTCTGCTGTCCCTAAAACGGAGCTCACAGGGAGACAGAGCAGTCTACTTTTACCAGGAAAGTTGCCACTGTACATGAGTTTACAACCAGTGGAAGCGACGTAGATACATAACATGCCGGCGCATAGTGCTAGTCAACTGAGGAAGCAAGATAAGATTTACATTTTGAGCACGCCGAACGAGAAACAAGAGTGACAAGGGGTGAGGCAAAATTGCTTGTTGGATATCTGTTACATTGCCTTCGCCATTACGGGTCCCTTTACTTCCTCCGTTGTTTCAAAGTCGTGGAATGGCATAGCTACTTTGTCGTACCCGCCTAAGAGTGCATCATGAACAAAGACTTGGGGTGTTCATGTGGGCTTGCATGCAAACGCAGGTGACTATTGACTAGATAAAGTTGATGAGTCGTCTAAATAAGTACAGGATAATGTTTATTCCCGATCACAGAAGACAAAACAGTAAATATGTGGCTCAATAGTGCAGCAATCAACTACTTAACGTTCAGTGACCATGAAACCCTGGTTGGAATTCCAGTTTATATAGACATGGGATTGTTTCCTACTGACTGACAATGACAAATGAACTGGAAATGATAATCGTAGGCCTCCTAGACCCTATTGGTACTTGCGTCATTGCGGTTTATATTGGTCATCATACACCTGCTGCGAGGACTCTAGATTGAGCCCTAAGAAACAGTGAAACGAGCAGGTCCCGTAAACTGATCAATAAACGCCTTCCTATGGCGGTACTTATTCCCGAGCACATCTAACAGCCCAACGTGCCCCTCAGCTGAGTGGTGGACTATTTAAACTTACCTACGTCGAAAAATATCCTAAAACTAGCATCTTAGTTTCCGATGCCCTCATCTCTGTTATTTCTAGGTGCAAAATTATTACTTTGAATCAACTTTAGCAAAGTGAATTAATTAAGAGGCCGGTGTTGACTAGCTCACATCTATGCATGGTTCATGAATCTCTCACAGTCACAATATTTCATAAGACGATTAAAACTATTTCATTTTCAAGGCATTTTCAGTTTTGTTTCCAAGATTCTGTTCACCATTTCATCTAATCTTTCAACGCAAACGGCGTCTAGGGATCCCATAACTTCATTAGTGTGCATGTTCAAACAGATCAGGTAATTTCTTTATCTGCGCGTTACTCCTCGATTTCTCGTCATGCAAGTCAAATTGCAAATTTTCCCGCATTGTGAAAATTGAAAATGGTGACGCAGTTTTTTAAAATTTTATTCTGGACTCCCACCGCCCCCGCCCTCCTGCCGAACAGAGGTTGTTGGGAGTCCATCGAACTCCACCCAACTGCGCACACTCAGTACACAAACAACCGATTGACAGTTGGAGGAAAAAAACATCTGCCAAAGAATGACCTGTTTTTCTGCCAGCAAGGGGGCTACTAATTCCGTAATGTTTCTGCATCCTGTGTTTGCACGCGCCCGCAGTTTACCGCCGTGCTGGCCGACTCCACCGGCGGTCATGTTCGCTTTAAACAGGCCGTTCTTCGGGGATGACTGATGTATGCAGATTGTGAGTACAGGTCTGGTATTAAACCGGGCCCATAAACGTCATTCTTGCCCGTCCCACCCGCACATAATCAAACTCAGAGGATGTTCTCTCCGAACCAACTTGTTGTTGGCTTTTTTGTCGGAAAACACATCAGCTGTCCTTCCCCGCACCCCAACGTATCGCTGAGGAAATGGGAAGTGGAAGACGTATGTGACTTTGTTTCTATTGGGTGGACGAACCAAACGGAGGAAATGGGATAAAACGAGGTCACAAGGTGTCAAGCCAGCCTTGTAGACGGCGACAACATCAACAGTCCGAGATGAGAAGTTGCTGTCACTGTAATTACGCTGGTGTGAACGTGAGGGCGAGAACTCTATCGGTCGACGGGTGTCCAAAATGTAGTTGTGTATGTGTGTGTGTGTGTGTATGTGTGTGTGTGTGTGTGTGTGTGTTAATGGTGTCCTTGGTGACTTCAATGCCCGCGTCGGGACGGACCACGCTGCCTG